>JAOEHT020233489.1:0-10841 GCA_025448195.2 Parazoanthus atlanticus | reverse complement strand
GTGATTAGTGACTCGATATTGGGGAGGAGGGGGGAGGGGGCTGAAGAACATTTTTTCTCACTAACTCTTTATAATTTTGAAAATATTGGGCCGACTCCGCGGTCCGTGGTCCAGTGCTTATTAAATAACTAAGCAACTGCAGATACGTGTCTGTTTGCCAGTTTTTTAAACTATACATAGATAAATATAATAAGAGATATCAATATCCCATTGTATAATACAGCAGTTGCTAACGGTAACGAAGACAGAGTGCCAACCTACAGACTTTCCGAAATCGGGATTTTTATTGTACGGGAACGTTTGGCTTCTTGGGAGGTTTAGGGGGTTGATTGGGAGACCCTGAAATGTCAATTCGAGCACTATGACTATAGAAGAAAATTTCTTGTCAAAAATACTCGGTGAAGTTTACATTTATTGTCCATGAAAAGCACTTTTTTAGGTAAATTTCAACGAATTGACAAAAATAGCTTCCTTGGCTCATTGTTCGTGGGAGAAAATCTACACTAAAATCGCGATTTTTCCTATTCCGGGACTCGGGATATGCAGGCAAAATCGAGAAAATCCCGCTTAAGTAAATCGGGATGGTTGGACACTCTGCAAAGATCACCAAGGGCGGCTAAGTACCCCTATTTTCAACGGCCCATGTATGTCTTTGGTGTGATAGTCCCGACCAGGTTTGTCCTGAAAAGTTGGATTTTGCGAAGGTCCTTAGCACTACTGGTTCAAGACATAAAGTTCATCTGTCGAGACTGAGTCCGACTAGGTTTGTCCGTAATAGCTGGCTTTACCGTGAATGGAACGACTAAAGAAAAGGTCATCAGTGCAAATTGAGGTTTATCCTCCAGTTCTTAGCGATTTGGGACCGGGAATTAGCAAATTTGTTAAAATCGACGTTTGTCCCTAAGAGTTGGCTTTTAAGAGACTTAGTTTTTGGAATTTATGAAAGTGATTGGCTTTTTTGATGGATTGTTGGAGGATATACTTGTTAGTACCTAGTCGCCCTTGTTTGAAGATGTCCTACGGACGAAAACGTTCAGTAAGCATTATCACAAAAAATTTTAGCCACCTTTTTATTCAATGCTACAATTATATCAACTTTTTAATATTGATTTTAAAACGTCCAGTGTGAGATAAAAACCAGCAATAATATGCCGAGCAGAAAGTTTTGATAATTGTATAAATATTGTTTAATGGAGAATACTGCTGAGTGTGTTACAGTAAGAACGGTTGATAGTGATACGACCAGGAACTGAAGTAATCACAAAACAAACTCGGTTATGCCGAAATAACAAAAAACCGTGCTACTGCTGCGGAAAAAAGATGGTTCAGGCAGGTCAGTGCTCACGATAATACGTTTCGACTTTTTTTTCTCGTGTTTGTGTTTGCGAGTTCGGTCACGGTTCAATTTGCGCAAGTCGCTAACATGTATATTAAAACGTATGTGCGATGGAAAAATTATACATTGCTCGCGCACGTTCTGAATGGAATGGTTGGTCCTTCACCTGTTTCAGATGGTATTTGTAATTTCTTATAAAAATATTTTTGATCAGAAGAAGGAGGAAAATGTGCGCCTTCTACAAAGAAAAATGGCAAATTTACGTCCTGCAAATTTTTTAATGCCACATAGTATCTTGTTTCATCATTTCATTACGACTTAATTAGGGACGTATGGTTGTCTGTGACGTCACTGGATAACGAGGTGGAATGAGAACTCATCAAGTTTTATTCCGTTTTAGACCAGTTTAGTGTTCGAAAGCCGAGAAACGTGAATTTCGTATAAGGTAAACGACATTTAATACACTGAGGTGAGTAAATTTAAATTTGAATTGTACCATTTTTCATATCGTTTCTCAAAAATAAATACTAAACAGCGACAGATCATCACTAGGATTCCTAAAATGTGTGCAGTTCTACATTTGGTTTCGGTTCAATTAACCCATCCCGGTTAAATCCTACACCAATTGCAGAACATCATAGGCAGAGCCACATACTAAGTGCAAACAAATAAATTCTAATACAATTTGGAAACGGCGAGTTTTTTGCTTGTGCCAGTTAATTTCAACAGAATTTTTAACTCATTTCTTTTTCTGATCTATTAAAATCTGTTATTCACAATGTTTTTTTGAAAATCGTTTTCTATAAAATCAAATTTTTAATGTACCTCCGGTATTGGAAACCAGCGAATGGCAAGTTACTAGCAATGAGTTGCTTTTCTGGGTATTTTTAAAATATACTAAAAAAAGAAATATTTCCGGCAAAAATTCCTAGAAAAGCAATTTTTAACTGGAACAAATTTGGGGAAAATCTACCTAACTGACCCCATCCTTTCGTAGTCTAAGATTGTTAAAACTCTCCTTCCAATACTGATCATTGAACATTGAACATTGAACATTGAACTCATTGAACATCGAACTCATTGAACATTGTCTCCACCTATAAAGCAAATCTTGAAATGTACAATGATTTCTATAAGGGATGTGTAATTATATAAGCAATCGAGTTCTTTGATGTTTTTTTATAGATACTGATCTCATAAAAAAAAAACCCAGCTGTTTTATTTAAGCAGCAGATACGCCGCTAATTTGCGCTACCGATTTGCTTGCACGGGATCACACATTTTTCTCTTTTTAAAAACGGTGTCTAATTTAATTTAAATCCCCCACCCCACCCAATGGTGCTACTTTTTTCTTCATCCATATCTGGACCGGTACACGGCTGTTATTTAAAAAACTCGATATTGGAATTTAAATGAATGTGCTTTGGTACTGTAAACTTCCCTATCAAAACTCTAGATGCAAGACGCGATTTTTCCTTCTCGGGAAAGCGTTGCTTGGATGTCTGAAAACACAAAAAATATAGCAAGCTCAGCTGATGTGAAGAGAATAATTTTATACGAAAATCATTGAGATGGTAATCAGATCGATAACTTCAAATGAACACAATGGCTTTTATGCAAACGAACCAATAGATGCACAAAACTCTAATCGTCTACCCAAATAATTTCATGGCATCAGCGTGTTTCTAATGCTTTATTTACAATATACATTGCTTTGGAAGCAAATAATTCAAACAAAAATTAATATCGGCCTTAAATCTAATACAAATTGTGCTTAGCTTATGAACAGAAATAATCTTCTGACGAATAACAGTTCTGGACATCTGAAATGAAACCGGGTTTAGTCCTATTAAGAGTCGAGTCTAACTTGGACAAGTGCTTCAGTTAGATTCTTCTCAGGTATTATTCTCGTTCTTAGACTAACAAATGTGGCTAAGATTCGGCCCCGAAGGACTCACAAAATGAAAAGGTTAATCTCGACGCTTAATTAATACATAAACAGCCTCAAACAATCTTCTTTAATCAATTAGACTGACATTTCACCTCAGTTTTCTACTGTTCTGAATCATGTCACGTCGGTTGGAAAGTTTATGTTCTTATTGTGTTGCATAGTTATTAGTCTCTGTACAGTTTCGAAGCTATAACAAAATTTAAAATTTGCTACCCGCTTTTTTCGTTAGCATTACTGACTTGGCGACCTTAGAAACGTAAAACACACAACATGGCAACGGGATGTTTACCGTGTGTTTAAATTGGCGACTTTAAAAGCTCATTTCCAGTGTAAACCAATATTTATGTATCCGACGACGCGAATGCAGACCTTTTTAAAACAACAGTAAGTCTTTGCCATAAAGAAATTCTTCTCTTTCTCCAAAGTAGCCATTTCTGTATCAAACTGAGTATTTGTGGCATGGTAACTTATGCATAGAAAATGTGTCATTGCTTGCGGCAAATGGCACTTTTAAGAACCTTTATTAAAATACATTGTACAGTATACTATATTTTCGTTTGAGTGCATTGGAATATTAATCCCATGCACGTGTCAAAGTCTTTTAAACGTCATTAAAATATAATACAAAAAATTGAAGAGGTCCGGCAAGATTTTGGTTCGTTTGTGTATTCTCTTGAAAAACATTCTGCCTGTTGCTCTTGACCATGTTATGACTTGAGCCAGAGATATTTCCGTAACTAAAGTTGATCATTCAAAGTTGCGAGATCTATTTTACTGCCTATCAGCGAACAGGTGAAAAGATAATGGGTTCAGTTCGAAAACGATAATGGTTTTTCAAAATGATAATACCTTAATATCAGAAAGAAACAATAATCAATTCTTTTGATGTGACCTTTTAATAAGAAAAATCCCAGCAATTTTCACTTTGTTGTACTAAGACCAGACATGACATTTTTTTACTTTGTTAACAACGGCTCCAAAACCCCAAGTCTCTTGAATAGCCCAGTTCTGCTCTCGGGACGCTTTTCATTCAATTATTTGACCGTATTCGGCCCAGACTGACCAGAGTAAGATGATAGCGATAAATTTGAAGAATGTTTTTTTTCGTTAACTTATTAAAAAAAATTTCAATCTGAAAAATGGCATGTTTACAGAACTAAAAGTATACACACTCGGTATGATGCTTAACTTTATAAATATGGTAATCGAATTGGATGGGGGCTCGGAACTGGAAAAACCACCTGCGCTCACAATTGAACCGATGGCCAAATGCCACGTCATAGACATTTGTGTCTGGAATTCGTCTTTCAATTCGTGCGACAACTTCCGCAGAACTTCAAGATCTTTTTTAGTTCACTGCGGTCTATTCACCAGTTTGGGGTAAGCCAAATATTGCTCGACATGAAAACAACTACAGGGTTTCATTTAAATGATAATTGCGAACACCCGCTTCCTGCTGTGCAAGAATTTTGTTTTGAAAAGGAACAATAAAACACTAGTTGTCTTGTGTTTGAAATAACAACGTGATTAATGGTATGGATAGAATCTGTGGACCAATGCCATAAATATTGATGATCTGTGACAAAAAATATCCGAAAACACTGTACTGTTATTTGTAGAATGACCACTGCTTTTTGTTGTGTTGAGCGCAACTATTAAAATTTGGTAAGAGAGTTACTGAATGAAGTAAGATTGGGAGTTCTGAAAATTTTTCTGTTTCTACAACAGACCAAAACACGTGGAACAAGACTTCCAGCGGAAGTGGCGAAAAAGAGAGCGGAAATAGAAAAGAACCAATCAGATTACTTTCTGTACGTTGCTAACAGCCCGAAGTCCAATCAAACGCTTATCCAAAGAGTTGCCACACAGCGTTGCTAGGAGACCAGGACGCTGCCGGATATAAAGAACTTTGAGGCTACACAAAACAGAATACTTCCACACTCCGAATCGAAGATAATCTGCCACAAGAACAGTCTCGTCGGGAGCTGCTTCTGAGCAAGAAATTTCAGTCCAAGTACATTTTTAACAGAGGAAAATATGACGCAGGCTTTTGTTGAAACCGCACGTTTCTTGTCGTCGACGACATTTGATCCTCCACCTTATTTGAGGCCTCCAGGCGGACCGTATGAAACGACTTATACTGCTTCGTATCAGGGCCAAAGACCAGCAACTTCGCCGTATACAGGAACATATAGCACGTACGCTAACTCCATGGTCAGGCCAATGTCAAGATCCTTTGAGTTTCCCTCCAAGATCCTGAGCGGTTCGTCAACTGGGTTGGAACATTTGCCATATACTGCCATAACTCAGCGATCCATCCACAAATATTCTCCAGCTCAATGGCGCTCATCAAATGTGTTTAATGTTTCTTCTGGCGAGAAAGAAAGAGCTACTGCCGAGAGACTGAGAGACGAGTGCTCGCGGCTTCGAACGGAAACTGCTCTCCAAACTCACCGTACACAGATGGACGTTAACAACAAATTGGAACGCCGTATCTATGATGTCAACTACTGGCGAACAGAGCTGGAAAAACAACATGCGGAAACCGTGAATGAGATAAAGGCACTTCAAGCTTTCATCGGACGTCTGGAGAAAGCTCTAGCGGCCACAGAAAAACCTCTGAACGTGTCTAAGCAGAATCTGAATTTGAGAGAGAGGCGAGTGAAGATCGATTTGGTGCATGACAACGTGGAAACACATCTTTCTAAGGTAAGATTTTATTTTGTATAAGAACTACTTTCGGTTAAATTATCATTATTCATATGTTCCTCACTTTAAAAGTTTGTCTTAAGAGTTAAGACTTTTTCTCTAACGGTTCAAGTTTTTCCCCGACGCAACACAATATTTTATAAGTGGTTTGAGAAAACTGTCAACTAAGTAGGTTTCCAGGTGTCTGTAAAGCAACACTTTGTAATTTACCACCACTTTTATTTAATATTAATTGTCAGATGTCTCATTTTCACCTTGAAGTTGAGTGGTATTGCTCAACCATAGAATTGACTGAACTTTGTTCAATATCAACGACCGCTTCATTGTGAACGCGTCAACGAAATGTAAATTTTCTGCATGAGCTTGTGAAAAGTACAAGGAAACGAGAAAGAATCGCTGTTTTCTTAATGTGCATCAGTACATGTATGGAACTAAATTAAGACATAAATAATTGGATCGGAGTCGGTCGTTAGGGGCTCAAATTCTAATTTAACATGCGAGCACGCCAGCGAAAATTATCATTGCAATAGCGACGAAAATTTCGGTTCGGAAAATA
Source organism: Parazoanthus atlanticus (assembly GCA_025448195.2). NCBI lineage: Eukaryota > Metazoa > Cnidaria > Anthozoa > Zoantharia > Parazoanthidae > Parazoanthus > Parazoanthus atlanticus. The sequence continues at coordinate 4,289 of JAOEHT020233489.1, read as the reverse complement.
TATTTTTTAAACACACATTATGTATGTAAACTTTTGTATACTGTGTTTATTTGACCTTAGTTTCCACGTGAAATATACGCGTCCTTTGTAAGGAATAGTGGTTGTGCGTTTGTATTAGCATGGTCAGCCTCTGGATTCAGACGACTTTCTGACATAAACTTTCAACTGCTGTTGAGGTCTTTCAATAAGTTTTCCTAAATATATATCACAGTTCTAGATCTCCCTCATTACTGTAAACTTAATAAGACCTCATTTCGAATATCGTTTAGAGAAACGAGGCAATTTATCGCACAAGCGGAAACTTACTCCCACAAACAAAACGGTTGCCTTGGCAACACGACAGTGTGTTCGACCAGATCAGCATTTCTATGACTTCTATCAGTGAGGATGCTTACAACTCAATTAGTTATAGTTCTGCTCCAATAAATAGACATAAAAGAACAGTTTTGTGGCCTGTGAAATACAACACGATGAAGAACATAAGTTTTGAATTAGCTCAAGAAATCCTTCACACAATATAACTTTTTAAATGATGAGAAAACTTTCGCAGTTGCAGCTTTTGTCTCTCAACAACTAACAATGTATTTTAAAAGTTGGAGATATCAGATTCAGACTCTTTTATTTGGTTTTGTCAACTGCACTTTTGACATCTGGGGGATTACGGTTGATAGATTTCGACTCAAGTAAATTAACAACAGAAGCAATATAATGTACTTGATCGCGTTTCACTGTAAATTTTAACTTCAATTGAAAATCAGACTGGACGCTTTTTTTGTAAGAACCAGATCTCGTTCGATGAAATACCCAAGGCTTACGTTTCTTAAGTTTAATAACTGAATATATTTCGACAAACGGGGTCACATTTTTTCAATAGTTTCTATTTTTATACATGAAGAAAACTAAAATACATGCAGCTAAACGTCAAAGAAACCCGGGTCTGAGTCTCAAGTTGTTTTAAAGTTTTATAATTCTGGCAAACTGGAGTGTTGGTAATGTTCTTATAAAGTTTGTTCCTATAACAAACGCGACTGACCGTTTTATCAATTTTATTTCGACTTCTGAATTAACCAAAAAGTGAGTGCGACATTTTGGTGTGCGAAAAACTAAAGGTGACTCTTTTGTTTTAGGAAGTGGAAATGATCGAGAATGTCCAAGCTCTTCTGAAGAAGACAATTGACCAAGCCCTTGAACAACTTTGGTGAGTATCATTAACAATAATAAGAAGAATTATATTTTCTCGCCTTGTGCAGCGTCGTTGCATTTCAATCGCTTGACAGAACCATATTTTTATTTTGAATGGGCGATTTTGTTGAAAACAATATTTACAGTAATACAGTTAGCTCTTGTGCCGGACCTAACACTATTTTTCCTTCCCAGGCTCTTGCGCAACGCCAAAACTCAACTAGAAAAAGACCTGGGCGACAAGTATGGAGCCCTGAACCTGGACAACAAATGTGGGACCTTGAACAACCACTCAAAGGACATTCACTACGCTCCACATGCAGTCACCATCCAGCAGAAGTGAGTAGCCTTTCATACACCATAATTCACTATCACTAACCATCATTCATCGTCATTTACAACACCAACCCCAAATTGACCCGATCGTCAATCATCATTTTTCCTGCACTCGCGAAACCTTTTTTCCCCTGGACTCGCAAAAAATCTCTTCGTCAGTCATCATCGTCTGAACTCGTAAAACATCCCTTCGTCAACCACCATTTTTCCTTGACTCGCAAAACATCTTTTTCCCTTAACTCACTTAAATTCGCAAGGTAAATCTTCTGCAATCGTCATTTTTCCTTAACTCGCCTTGAAACTTGCAAAACATCTCTTCGTCAATCATTAGTTTTCTTAAATTGCAAAACATCCTCCATTACTCTTGACTGTCCTTTATCTCGCGGCAAAGTTAAACCAAAACAGACAGAATCAATGCACACGTGACAACTGATTGTTTGTTCTGCTCACTGCAGCTCTTTCACCCCCGACGAGTGGGAGGCACATTCGGCCGAGAACATCGCTAAGGCGGAGAGGGAACGGAAGGCCTCCGTCGCCCTGCGCAGTGAGATCAACGGAATCCTGATGCAGTCGTATGTAGACTTGAGGAACATTTTTGAGAACGTGAACAACGAGTTTGGCAAGCGCATTGAAGACACGGTTGATGCCAAGAAGAACTTGGAGAAAGAACTGGCCCGGGTAAGCATTGCGATGTGGTGGTAGAATTTGCATAAAAAATGGAGATTTGTACTCCTCGAAACCTGAAAAAAATTATGGGAAAACGTTAAAAAAGTTGCAGACGAAGGTTTTTCCGACACGGAACTGATCCACCCTCAAAATAATCTGTTCGGCCCCTAATGAGTACTGAATATTTCTAATTGGACTGTGAATTTTGTGTGCCTGTGTTTTGGTGCCTTGCGTACCAAGTAAAAACTAGTTCAAACCTTTAATCAAAATGACAAAGAAGAAAGAAACTAGCAATTTGAGTCAGCTTACGTCATCTGAGCACTGAACGAAATTACATGGTGTTATCTTTTTGAGTTAAAACTATTACAAAGTTTACAAGTGCATGGAATTGATGTTTTCCAGCAAAGTCGAATCAGATTTTGTTGACAAACATATCAAAATTTTGGCATTGCAAAACTAACGGAAGAAGAAAACCATCCACTGTATACTATAGCCAATTGAAGTGTTGTTCTAAAACTCGCGTCTTTGTGCATTTTTCGCTGTTGCGTTCTTCGAACACTCTAAAGATTCCTTATTTTATAGAAATTAAAGATGCCCACTAAATATATATCAAATGTGGTGTTGTAATAATGCCAGGAAAATACAGTCAATCATGGTGTAATGTTCATTCATGTTTACTCTGAGAAGCTGGAAAGTTTTCTAATGAAAATACTTTACTCGCCAGGTTATGGATGAAATCCAATCAATGCAAAACAACATCCGGGATCTGACGGTTGCCATTGCCAACAAAGAAGCCCCCCTGAAAGTTGCTCATACGCGACTTGACAAACGTTCCCTGCGTCCGAACGTGGAGCTGTGTCGTGATCCAGTGCAGTACAGACTGGTGGGTGAAGTTGGTGAGATCAACTACAGCGTGGATCGCCTGAAAATGAGGCTGGCTGAGGCCCAGGCCACTCTCAACAACCTGCTCAGGAACAAAGAAATTTTGGAGGATGATATCGAGGTTAAGACCAACAGTTTGTTCATTGACCGGGATCAATGCATGAGTATTCGTCAGCAAGTGCGCCACATATCACATTAATGCAAGCTGGCCACAACTACAGGAGTGATTCATTGACGTTGAATTTTTTTTAAATTATGAGATAATTTTTAAGAGAAGCAAAAAATTATGGCGGGTGTTGTTGGTGATCTGAGGATAAAAAAGAGTACTTCTGTATGAAATTATTCGAAATATCAATCAAAACTTGTAGTTCTGACACCTTTTATGCACTCTCATTTGAGTTTTCAGTATCTACAGGAAACATATTATTGGCTATTAGTACGTAAAAAGTAAAATATAGTCTCACGAATAAGACTGCCATTTCATGAAATCGTTTCGTGTGGTCAAAAAGTTACATCTTCGTTGGAAATACTGAAAGTTCTAAAATGTACTCTGAAGTGACTATTTATAAAGAGAATCGGTAAATAACGGATGTAAATAAGGAATTTGTGGAATCTTGAATTTGCTTAATACTTCTGACAAGACTTTCTTAAAGCAATACCTAGTGCCTAAAAGTGGTGACTTATAAAAAGGAGTAAATATTAAATAGGTCATAGTCAGGTTTCTGTAACTGTAAGACTTTGTCTCAAGTGTTAAGCAAAGGACCTATTTTAAATTTTTGTTGCGCTAATACAATAAGTGCATTTGTCTTTTGCATTGCACATTATGATGTAAAATACTTTTTAAAGAAATAAAACACTTTTTTGTGATCATATTGTTGTCGATTGATGCTTCTAAACCCGCTTCAAAAGAGTGTATGGTATTATATATCTGCTACATATACGTACATATCTTGGAATCATTCATGCACAATTAGATTTAGGTCAAATAGAAAAAATTCCGGTTTCGCTTCATTCAAGTTCCAAAATTTTTAGCATGGAGACTTCTGTAGAGAGTTTAATAAATATAAACTAAACATATCAGGCAAAATACAGGGTCGGATCCAAAAATATCAGAAAGGTGGGACGGAACCTGGTAATTCTGGAAAGGGGGGCGGGTGGAACGGGTATCGGAGCTCCAAAAGCCGTTTTTCAGTGTGCTTTTTTTACAATGTTTCCAAAATTGC
>JAOEHT020233488.1:0-19012 GCA_025448195.2 Parazoanthus atlanticus | reverse complement strand
AAACAAAAACTCTCACTGAGGCGGATCGGGGGGGGGGGGGGGGGCGGTTCGAAATGACTTTAGGGAATTCGATTATAACATTTTATAACAAATATGCCATTCTCCATTTTTTCTCGCGTTTAGGGGTTCGATAGAGCCATATGAGCCCCCCCTCCCCCTCCTCTTTCCCTTGGATCCGCCAAAGCCTCTTCCTTACTTTTACTATGTAAACCGGGACATCAATAGGGGAAGAATCTAACGTCATTGCTGAGCCACCTTTTATCGAATGATCTGGTGCCTTGCCGCCACAAGTCAACGCTAGAAGAAAAAGGCACAAGAGCTCCACGTTGGTTGGCGTACTGTGTATCTAGTAGACAGGTAGCGCATGCGCACTTGGGTCGACCGTAAAGCACACGGTTACCAGTCGTGTGGAATGCGGATTGTACGGATGTTTGGCAGTGATTACTGCATTGCAAGGGGCTTTTGCAATAAGGACGCATTTTCGGATCATCGCCTGTTGCATTATACAGGAAAGAAGGGATTGTCGCCGATGGATTCTGACAGAGTGACGAAATAGCAGGCAAAATATCTGGTGGAGGTAATGGCAGTGTGCTAGGACTTGTTGATGGGTAAATAATGCTAGGAGGAACTGGTAGGGCAGTGCTGACACTCTGGCTGGTTTTCTCTTTGCTATTATCTGTATTTTCGCTTGCGGATGCTTCGGCTTCAGCTGATTTGTTGTTGTTCCCTTGTTTGCGATATTTTGCACGTCTGTTTTTAAACCAAACCTATCAGGAAAACATAAATTTTCATCAGTTAAAATTCAGAAAAGGTGTTATTTGAAGTCAATCGCTGCATCTTCAAAAAGCGTTCCGTTTTCAAATTGATTCTTATCAGGCATTTAAAACAAAATCATTCTTTCAGTTTACTTTTGAAGTTCATTTGCTGCAATGTTGTCTCAAGTTCTTTTTAAAGCAAAATTCAAAATATATTGTATAGCTCTCTCGCTAGCAAAAGCAACTTCACATAAACAAACTGACTAGGCTTTTATCGGAAATTTAAGTTTAAGAAACCAAGTAAGTCAACTCGCTTCAGATATATTTACGTCAACTAACCCTCTCTCTCAGGAGGGAGAGGGCTGGGTTACAACCACTCTCCCCCTTTCGGATTTTTCCTTTTGCCATTTTTGCGTTTTGGCAAACATTGCCATTCGCTCAATTTACCTACCCTTTGTCCACCTACCAATGTATCTATGAGGGAAGTGGTGGCAACAAAAATAAATATTTTTCCTAAATTTCAATTTTTTTAATTTTGTGCTTTTGTCACAATACTGCCTATGTTCCTAACTCACTTTAGACACAAAGTAGATTTGGTCAGTTGTTTTCTTTTAAAACTTTAAGTCAACGAATGAGGGCTTAAAACAAATTCAGATAATTACATTTCCCTTTGTTTTGATATTTTATCTTGCATTTTATCTTGTGTGATGGGCCCTCCCTTTACAGGACTCAAAAATTTGAATAAAGGTTGAATAAAGCTTTTCATACAGACCTCTCTAAATCCGCAATAGCCTTTGAAAAATCGATATTAATTACATCCTTAAATTAAAAGCCTGCTACAAAAATTTTAGTAAACGTTTTGGGCAGTTTAGAATTAAGACATGTTTATGAGAGCGGTTTACTGACTTTTCTTACTCTTGTACAAAAAGAGAACCAAGGTCACGGCATAAACTAAATGGTTATGCAAATATATTAGCAATTACATTTGAATTAAATATCGATTATTAGTTACCACTAAGTGTGCTAACTGCATGCACAATTTCAAGTCGATCGATAATTAACTAGCTGAATTAAGGAAGAAAGAGGGAGGTTGTATCAACCCCTCCCCTCCAGAGTGGGATGGGGTAGAAAAATACTATACTGACTTTTTGTCATCCTTGGTTAGAAACAGTTTAAGCTTCTTGTAAAGTCGTTTTTCTGAGGGAAGAGATGTAGCTATCAGAAATACTAAAACTTTAAGCTATGCTATTGAAAAATGCTTCGCAAAAGCTAACAGAAATTATGGATAATTTAATGTATTAATATATAATACTGATTAGATAATTATGACGGTAACATTAACTGTACTGACACAATCTTGACGAAGTTGCTATAAAACCACACTGTAAAAGTTTTCACATACAATAACCTTTCGATTGTTGCTATGTAGAACAACAGTTATTATAAAAATATCCTAGCAACATAAGATACTGAGCTACCTAACTACTTATATATGAAGTATGATGAGAAGTGTGATAGAGTTCTTTTATGAGAGGAGTTTTGTTTGTCTTGTAACAACAACAATAATAATAATAATAATAATAATAATAACGGAAATGATAAAAATAATAATATTAATAATAATAATAATTGTATGTATTTTTAAATATTTAAAAATACCATAAAGTTTACAACATAGTTGATGTGGTCGTGTATATGTACAAACTTTAAATTAGTAAAAAGGTAACTAAAGTTAACTACTTATAAATAACAATATTTACATTAAATAGAGAGGTAATTGTGACAAGTATATGTCTTCACCTGTACTCTCGCCTCAGGGAGGTTTGTATAGGCGGCGATTTGTTCCCTCATGACAACATCCGGGTAGTGGGTCTTTGAGAAAGTGTCCTCCAACACTCGCAGTTGGTGATGGGAGAATGCAGTGCGCGTGCGTCGGTGCTTACCTCGATTGGACCCATAATGCACTTCGAGAATGATATCTGTGGTTTAAGAACGTGTTACACAATATTGTTATTAGTTATTATAAGTTTAAACGAGATCTCTTAATATTATAAGAATATTTTTTGCCGCTATATTGCTGTTGTCCCAGTTTACATGTATGTCAAGCTCGTATACTTGCGACTCGTGCAGTTTACTTTATTTACTACTTACCGTACCTCTATTGCTCAGCGCTCCTTTTTCTATCATATGCAATAAAGGACTACAGTGCGCTAAGCCAGAAATCTAAGAAATCTAGAAATATCCGAGAGTTCAAGAGAAATGTTAAAGAAGACCTCAGCACATAGAGCACTTCATTTTTACTAGTAGCAAACTATTATTAATGTTAACTATTGTTATTCATGACTGCATTTTTATTAAAGTTGTAAATTAGGTTGCATTTTATCATAGTTGTAAATTAGATAGATTAGATAGATTAGGCAGACTTTTACCTTGTAAACTGGTTCTGAAAAATCCGATTGGAAGAACTAATAAATTATTGTATTGTATTGTATTGTACTTTTGCTGGCACACGGGACTTAACACAACACAACATTACACAAGACAAGACAAGATAAGACAACACAACACAACGCAACGCAACACAACACAACACAACACAACACAACACAACAAGACGTTGCACAGCACACCGATAACGTACACGACACAACGCAATCCAACACAATAAGACATAAAACAGCACACGATAACGCGACAACACAACACAATGCAACACAGTGCAACACAACACAGTACAACACAACACAATACAGCACAGCACAGCACAGACTGATACAATGTTAGCAAATGCACATAACGTGGGTAACTTAACAAACCAACGCAATCATCGGAACACTACCGACGAAATAATTACATCAAAGAAACCTTGTAAAACAGCCTACATAAGCGAATAGTAGCAGAAAAACAAGACCTGCTACTGAAACGCAAACTAAATGGCAAACATGACGCAGATCCAACTATAGATTGGAAGGAAGCTTACTTTCCTCCTTTCAAAATAACGAAAAGCACAAAACTAATTGAGTTCCAATTCAAACAACTTCACAAAAGACTAGCAACAAACAGCTATTTGCACAAAATTAAACTCAGAGACAATAATGAAAACTGCACCTTTTGCAAAACACAGAAAGAGGATATTACACACCTCTTTTGGTATTGTGAACGCGTGGCTTCTTTATTGAGCAGCATAGAAAAAAGGCTAAAACAGCACAATATTGCCCCAAACAATTTTAGACTAGACATCCTTATAGCCCTCGGGCTTAAACAGATCATATCCAAAAGAAAGCTAGTATTGAGCTTCTATTTCTCGTGGCAACATATTGTATATTGAGATGTCGCGCAACCGAAAACCCACCTACCCTCAAAACCTTTCTATATCAGCTAGAAAAGTACTGCAACTTAGAATGCACTGAAAACGAGAGCCTCCATAAAGAGATTAATACTATACTTTCCTTTCTAAAAATATAAACAATATTAAGTTTTTAACTCCTTCTTTGCAATCTCCAGTCCTCCTAAAATAAGACATCGTATATAATATATATTTATACATGTCGCATCGCACTTTCCTGTCATTGTAACAAATTTAAATCTGCCTTGCCATCATATGTATTTGTAATACGTGATTTATTTTTTTATACCTGTAAATTTATTCTTCTAAACTTGTAACACGTTAAAAAAGAAATAAGTTTTTAAAAAAAATTATATATCCTTAAACAGCTCATCGATCCAAAATTAAACATCTATTTTTCATTACTCGTTAAGAGGAGAAAAATATTTACAATTTTGTACCACTGGTAAATGAGTCACTTCTTAAGAAGACATGACATATAATAGTTATGAAGAGAAGTTAATTTAGTATCTCAGGAACAGCCGAGAAGAAGTATAATCTCTTATACTCTACAATTTGTAAATTAATTTTCTCTGAGCAAACATCCAATAATTGACATTACACAGTTTCATGGCATGGCAATACTTGAGTCAGGATACAGCGCGGCATATCGGAAAAAATTATGAAATTCATCAGGTGACAGATAGTATGTATATATGAGTCTTCTCCAACTCTAAAAATAACGTGAGCAACGGAAACACGATTTTATTTTTTGTTCCCTTCCACTCCGCATCCCCTCACGCCTCCGCTCTTTTCCCACCAATTTCTCACTGTTATCTCCATCAACGTCAATTCCTGTTTCCGTTGCCAAAACAACTGACCCTTTAGAAATCAGACAGTGAAGAGGGTAAGGATTAAATTTGTTATAATATACTTTCTAACTTTTTAGCCTTGCACTTCAGTTCACAGGAAATACGAACGAAATCCCAGCTGACTCCCGAAGACACGTGTTCATCTGATCCTACAGTTTTGTTTCTGTTCGGCATGTGTATATTTTGAGGAAAGGAGGGGTTTTTTGTCAGTCTTTCAATGTGTTGTGTTTTCCTTAAACTAGCCTGCGAACAGGCTCAATATAGTACTGAACATCTCTAGGTACCTTTAGAAGACATAGATAAATCTCGCTGTAAATCGTGAAGTAGGAAAGATTAATAATGTCGGTATTTTACTGCTTCAGATTAATAATGTCGGTATTTTACTGCTTCATCCAGTGCATGTCTCCAATTCTCCTTTCCTATAGGCCTACATCTCATCCTCGTGTTTCATTCAACTTTACATTATTTCATGCCATTTCTTGCGGTTATAGACTAGGGGGAAACCGAAATAGAAGAGCCAATTTGTTGCAGTGAATTTCCAATAACATCGATGAAAAGCGCAAGCAGCATAGTAAATTATACACTACATGGAAAGTCTGTGCCGTGATACGTTTATCGAGACGCCCCTCTGAGCTCCAGCAGGTTACGTGGGTTGCCGCAGACTTATACTCTCAAATGGATAGTCAGTATGGTCTATGGAGAAATTAATTTCAGAATTTAATAAGATATAAAACATATTCTTCCCTCTCTTACATCACTTAGTTTCATTTATTTTCGACCTGATTTCCTGTCACTGAACCAAATGAGGTAAATGAGTGCAACCAATAACGAAAACAACCCAAGTGAGAGAATTTAATTTGAATTGAATAAGATTGTCACAACTCCAAGAATTTCTTACATTTTAGGCAGCTAGTACTCCGAGCAATCGTTTTTTCTTCCTTATGTTCAGCCGGGATGTTCAGATTTTAAGTGACATATCATATACATAATACAGCGCCAGATCTGTTCGGATTTGACTGATGACAAATCCCTTTTTGCATCCGTCAGTGGAATTCAGCAGTTGGATCGATTATGGAATTAGGATAGCTGATTAATTTTAATAGGCATCGTGCGTTAGGTTCTATCCCTACATTTTTCTGCTAAAGAGCCAGAGTATTAAAATACTTAAATACTTAGTGGAGAGGACGTGTTGGAATGATTCCTTTTATGTTCTCATATTGACAATAACAAACAAATCCGACTCAGATCAACAACATACTGCTAGTTTTGAACAGTACCACACAGCTTTGTACTTTGATCTGATCATATTTATTCTGCAAATATGTTTCTGTTCGGTTCGCAAGGCATTTAAAAACACTTTTTAAAATATCCTATCTCAGCTCAGAGATAAGTTTTATGGAACATAAATACTGAAATAGATCTCAGCAGTGTAAGCGGAACAGCGTGGGTCAGCGTGCTCGCTGTTACTGACTAAACGAACCGAGCCTCCTTAACCCAGTATACCTGAATACAGCCCAAACGTAACTAAAGGCATATCTAAAAAAAATATAATAGCTGCATTTGGTGAGTTCGGTGACCTTATACCTTATAAACCGGCTCTAGCTCTATTCGTCAACTGACCTGCCAATCTCTCAGCCAGTGTAAGAGCTCCGGAGGTCGATTCCGGCTTGTCTTCGCTACCCCCGGCAGTAGGTTCTGAATCTGTCAGATTTGGATTAGAACTAAGGAGGCTATCGATTGAAAATGGAGTTTGCTTGAAATCCATCACAAGGCAAAAGTTTCAAATCTGAATCTGAAAGCTGGAAGAAAGAAATCAAAGAGGATTATGTTCGTGTGGGGTACATATTGATGTTTGTGAAGGGGCCATAAAAGTAAAGATATCCTATTCGCACAAATTACAAAATCAGATTCGTTTTCAGTAAAATCTCACTCACTCAAGTTTCTTTGCCCAGTTTGTAAGACTTGTCTCCTGCTGCAATCTTTACTCGAGCGGGTTATTCACACTAATTCACCAGCTCTCCTTTGCTCTTCGCCTACTTGATCGAGTTCTCGCAGGGCATCTGTCTTTCAAAGGGGATCGAGTTCTAATGAAATTAAGGTGCCTTTTTAAGCGTTCGTATCATTACTGCAAAATACCATTATATAATAAGCTGGATACTGTAATCAGTCCCCCTTTGAGTAACTTTGAGAATTTCCGACTCTCATCAGGTTTAACACCTTAAAACAAAGCAGATACAGGGTGAGAAAAAGTGTTAAGTCGTGGTGTTTGCTCCCAGCTAAACCCTTCCTCTGGACCGATTATATTTTCTTATACATATTAATTTAACTTTAATAAGACTCTATGAGTATGGTAGTTAATACGCGATTGAGGCTCCTTGACCTCAGCCGCCCCAAAATCATTACATGCTTGATCCCAAACGGGTGATTGAGCCATTAAATCAAGATCAGAACACAAAATTAACCCAATAACATATGACTTTGTTTAGAAAATAACAAAGTGACTCGACTGTCAAAGCAAAAATTGCATATTCAAATAAAGTAGTTTAATCAGCCAGGCCAGCTTTCTCGAAGGGGGTAAAGCAAATTGTTCATGTTTTTGTGTTAAAGGCCGAAACAACTGATCAATTACGAAATTCTCTTCTTCAAATTGGCGGTGTTTGTTTTATGTTGCTTTGCGGATGGAGAGGTGACAAAATGATTGATAGTAATTTAATTGCAGGTGTAGATACCCCACCTAAAGATAGTTTAAAAATTCTTTGCACTTATAACTAATTATCTCGCTGCTATCGCAGCCGAACGTGTTGATCCGCAAATCACAAGCGCCACCGTATGTTGTATTCGAAACATTGTCGTTAAGAATAGCACGCACAAACACTTTCCACCAGTTCCATAACCAACGAATATTTCTGAGCACACTCAACTTTTACTTCTCGACACTTCTATCAAACACTGTAAGCGAACAACAGCTCATTCAGTCTGTCTTACCGTCTAATGAGAGCTGTGGACATTTTTAGCCAATTATTCAATATTAAACAAAACAACAAGTGAGTTTATCGGTTTTAAACTTAAAGACTCTTTGAATATGTTCGAAATAGTGACTTTCCATCGATATTAAAGACTTATCGAGCCAAACAGAAAAGTCAAAAAAGCAAGAGTGCTTCTACATACTAAAAAGCGATTACCAGCTTTCAAAGCACGAAGCGAACCCTTCCTCTTCGAATTGTCACACCTTACCGCAAATCCGTTTTGATCTTACGTTAAGAGTGATAATAGAATTTTGCGATTACATCACCTTGCCGCATTCCGCTTTGAGAAACTACCTGTCACGTCAAGGACATAACACAAGGTTGAGAAAAACGTGAACTCTTGAATGGTTAACGTTGGACATAGTATGAGAGAAAACCGCTTTCAAAATTCTCAAACTTCCTGTGCTACATAACCAAATGTGTCAATGACGTTTCTCCCCGTAAAACTCTCTTTTCCTGCACGGACCACACAAACCAGTTTTTCATTGAAAAGAAAGAAACTCTGAAAAGGTGTCAAGGAGACCAACGCTAAGTTTTAAGGTGGTTTGCAAAATTCCGAAATCGGTGTGATGGTGTGAATAAGCCTGGATATTTTAAAACAGAAATTATCGTACGTGGCTATAGCTAAAAAAATTCCAAATGTCCAACATAGATATTGTTGCCGTAGTTGTAAGTTTAAGTGAAATAAGCAAACAAAGCATTGGAAGTAAGACCTTGAAACCATATCATACTGAGAAAGAGATAAGTACAAATGGTAGAAGTTATAGTTGGTTTGAGTGACTGGATTTTTATGATTCAGATGTGGAGAGGAGCGTTTGTTTGATGCATGAGACTGATCTCTTTAATACATCAGTAGTCAATATGTTCATAACTCTAGCAATCAGTGCGGTTTTACTATAAAAAGTGTACAGATTCATCAACTCTCTTAACCAGTTAAAACTGCTTGAATGATGTAAAAGTTACCAAGATTAATTGAAATGAAAATAGTTCACGAAGGCAATATACCGAAAAATGGATAAAGCTATTTTTGCCACTTCTATAACTTATATGTTAGATCTATAGACTGCAAGCTATCAAGTTGTTTAGTCTTTTCTCTTTTCTTGATAGTTTTGTAAAAAGGTGCACTAAAAGCTACTAAAAAAGGGTCGGCGAAGGTCGCAACTCTATACTCAAGTGAACGGTACAGGCCACATCAACGCTTGCTTAGCTCTCCGTAATATTGCTTAACAAGTCCTACATGAGTATAATGTACCATCACAAACTATGTTGTCTAGACGTAATTGTAGAAAAAAGGAGCTGTATATGGCCTGGTCGACCGAGTGTATTCTATAATATTGGCAAAATTGGCAGTTTACAGCCCCCGTTTGTACTAACCTATCAACTGAGTTTTTACTGTATTTCAATAGGTGGCTCTAATTTTGCCTACAAATACAGTGTACAAATATCAGTTGCTACCTGTGAAAAGATTCGTGCCATGCAACGTGTTCGCGCTTTATGCAATTGAAAAAATTACCTGAGTGATTTTCCTTGCAACTTCAAAGTGCATAAGCTCAGTGCCTCATCCTTTAATGATTCTTTTGGTATTCTAAACAGACTCGAAGACGACTAATGCAAGCATTCAATTAGAGATGATGGTCAGCTTCCGTATACTGACCGATGAGATACTTTATCCCCCTTTAAGTCTCACTTAAGCCCCCAGATTGGTGTCTATTAACCTGCAACCATTGACGAGAATTAGTTTTGACGTGCCACTAATCACAACAAAATTTTATGGGCATTTGGAAATAACCGAGGAGGAGCCTTTGAATTGATGAACACAGAAAACAAACACACGTTACCTAAAATAAATCAACATATCACTCAAATACTGGAATAGTAGTTCGTAGAAAATCGTTTAAAAGATGATCAACACACAAGCACGGGTTGTATGTACTTAACTTAATTAGAAATATGAAATTGTATATTTACCCATTGGGGTGTATTGTAATCACACGCAACCAGCGCAAAATCCAATTGCAATTTTTAAAAATCATTTTAAAGATCAAAGAGATCTATTTTCAATTATATAAAATTTAAGCTGAAATTGAGAACTCAAGTCGCCCTTTGTTTTTCCTGTCAGGAGTGCTTACATTGTACCATTTCACGCATTTGGCTCGCTCAGTCTCGTTGATTATAATTACGCAATTCTGGCCCTCCAGATCCGCTAGTCTGATTTTGGAGATGTTATGTCTAGTCCTTAGAAAGCACTTAACTCAGCTGACTTCGAAACTCACTGGCAGAACCGCAACTGCCGGTCAGTCACCTCTTAACCCGTATTCAACTGTGTGTATGTATATGTGTGTGTGTGTTTTTCTATTTGGGGTGTCTAAACTGTTATTCTGTTATGTCCACGGATGACTACATAGCTCTGATAGTCCCATCACGCCATGCTGGACGGATAATTAAATAGGTATTCGGTTTCTACTGGTACGTGTGTGAGGTTAGAGCAGTTGGTAATTAATCTCAGACTGCCAACTAGGAGGTCCCCGGGTTCAATCCCCGACCTGGTCCAGGGTTGAACTTTGGGCGACCTTCTTTCACCGTCCGTGGACTTGGACGTTAAGCCGTTGGTCTAGTCTCTGGACGTTCTATCGGGGGACTTAAAAGAACCCACCCACTTCTCGAAAGGTGTTGGATAATCCCGGTGTTGTGCTCTGTTAACTGAGGTTGTAACTTAATGTCTCAGATAAACCCTAAACCACTGAACCATATACTTGCTGTGAATAGGTTGCTGAAAACCCCCGCGGGGAGCACCTGAAATGTATGTATGTATGTATGTATGTATGTATGTATGTATGTATGTATGTACTAACTTAAAAAAATGAAAGTAATTTCGAACTATTTTCGGCTTCCTAACTTTATTTTGTTGATAGTTTATCAGAGTCTGAACTCTTGTAAGGACCCAACAGTTTCTGCCATTTCAGTCGCCCTGCTTGGGAGTTATGAGCCAGGTGTATTCGCTCCCCAATCATTATTTCGTTGAAAAACGTAGTCAAATTTACAAATGCACCTATTGATATGCGCCAGACTCGTTTGAAACTTGAAAATATTGGTGACCTAGTTCACCTTTGTTGACCCGCCCTTCTTAACTGCTTATTTTATAAATTAAATAATGATCTAATTATTTGCTACTGTAGTGAACTTTGCAGAGTTAACAACAACTTTGCAAACCAAACTGTGATAAATATGCATGTCGTTTCACAATTACCAATACACCTTTTAGTATTATTAGTTAAGCTTGTGCCAATCTTTATGTACAACCACACACAAATTTTGAAGCCGTCTATACATGATTCATTTCAGTATAGACTGCGTGTAGCTCAATCTGAGGTTGTGAACAGTTTCATACCATCAACTGCATATCGATAACACGTTTATTTTTAAATTTCTGTCTTATACACTGAGATAGCTGTCCCGAATTTCTGTCAAACCTGCAAACGTCCAAGAGGTTTGATTTATTCATGATCATACTACGTCAGTGCAACGTCATAAAATCGGCTAATACTTAATTGTAATTCTCCTGATAACAAAAAGGTTAACACGACCCCCGTTTTACAAATACAAAATTAGGTCCTTTTATTCAGAGTCAATCTAAAAATCCGGCCACGGGCCTTTTCAAAATGCGAAGAACTGGTGTCAAGTATATATCCAGAATATGTTGTATATAGTCGCATAACTTGCTAGAAAAAATGAAATCGTAAAATGTATACTAACGCATAAGTGACAGTCCATTTCTGTGTTTACTCAAGTTAAGTCAATAAAACTTGCATAAAGCATTTTTAATACTAACTTTATGAGGTAGAAGAACGTCCACTTATCTATGTTCAACATCTATCATAAGCGTTCACACACCTGGCTTGTAATTGACTGACATGATAATACAGAAGTATCAAAGACAGTAACTACTCAAATCTTCACATCCCTGGAAAACTGGCTGGTTGTTCATGGGAGTCCAAGGTCTCATGTGTAGCTGATAGTTTTTCTGATTTTGATAAAAACCGTACAAGGCAGAAAAAGAGTTATGAGGAGTGTGGACAGTTCTTGCTTTTGGCCAGTGATCAAGTGCGGCCCTTTGTGTAGACAAGGACTGCAGATTCTGCGTACAAAAAGGGTGATATGTTGCCGGTGCTGCTGCCAAGAAGTGAGCATTTCTTGACTTACAAACAATAGATGTTGCTTTGTGATCAATTCCTGATGTGGTCTCCTTTCTGAACTTGGCGCGCCGGTTCTTGAACCAAATCTGAAATTTGGAAAAAGGAACACAATTATTTACAGATGCGATGTTGCTGTTAAGAATGCAGATATGAAACCATTGAGTGCTGAGGTGAGACTGCGAAGATGGAATATGATCGGCCACATTCTAAGACAAGATAGAAACAACCACAGCAACATAGCAATGTCCTGGGCGTCAGACGGAAGAAGGAAAAGGGGACAACCAAAAACAACTTGGAGACGTACAGTAGAGAAGCGGGGTGGAGCTCATGGGAAGAGGCGCGAGCGACTGCGGCAGACAGGAAGAAGTGGAGGAACTCTGTGGAGGCCATATATGTAACAGGTAACAGCGATGTTGCTGTATGGGATAGTCATAGATAGTCTCTTGTGTGCAGACTCTCACTGTCTAATGGTTGTCAAAATTCTACATTTCACTCAATGATTATTACCAGTAGCCGAGAGTTTACTATTAGCCGTCAAGCACTCTAACTCGATTTTCCACTCCAAACATTTTGAAAACCTACTCTGTTCGTCCAAGTAATCTCAGGCCTGTTGCTGGCCCAAATTGCGTCTATAACCTCACTTGATCTCGCTTCATTCGCCAATTTTGCCTAATTTCACCGAGGCCGCTGTTTGCCCAAATCACACCTAATCTTATTTGAGCTCGCTTCACATTTCTAGCCAATTTTGCCCAGTTTCACCTAATTTCGTTGCATCCTGCTATTGGCCCAACTACGCCATTTCTTACTTGATCTCGCTTCACATTATCAGCTAATCTCATGCCGGGAAATGTAATCTCTTACCCAATAAGGAATTCTGTGTACCTGTACTTTTCCCTCTGGTAAACCGGTGCAAAACGCTAGATGCTCCCTCGTGGAAATGTCTGGGTAGTGTGTACCGCTGAACACTGTTTCCAGTGAGGCGAGCTGCTCCTGGCTGAAAGCCGTCCGGGTCCTTCGGCGTTTTTCCGTTTCCTTGTGTTTCCCCTGCCTCGCCTCAAGTATCGCATCTACAAAGAGACAGGCGTGAAAAGTGAAGGCAGTCATTATCTTCGCTTCGTGCCAAATCTTTGCATAACTTGAGTTTCAGACTCTTTTTTGTTTGCTGCATGCCAGCGGAGAAAAGTCAAATAAAGAAAGAGTCTGAAACCCAGGGCCAGGTTGACCTTTGCAAGATTCTACTATTTTTGATTTTTAGAACAAGTAAATTTTCAGCTTAGTATTTTCCAGTGAAAACACGCAAAGACGTGGACCGTTTTTGAAAAAGAAATTATGTGTGATCAGAAGAATCGCATTTAATATGCAACTTTGCAAGATTTACTTACGTCGTACGATGAACAATTTTGTTGTAAATTTCGGTATGTACTCCATACGAAAATGCCATGGATGCACCCACGTTATAAACCAGTCCCATTAGTTCGAAATTTTACAGACCATCATTAAATCTTGCAAAGGTTGAAGTCAGGTTATATTCTTTTGTTATTAGCATTAACATTATTAGTTATTAATGTTAGTATTAGTATTAGCAGCGCTTATTAGAGTTTGTAACGATGGTGCATCATGGTATTTTTGCATGGAGTATATGCCTGAATTTCTAAGTTGCTCTCTTCTGACATCCGCTTCATAATAGATGACGCAAAACGTATATAATGTAAGAGACACACCTTGATAACTGTCATATTTCGCCGAGTTAAAAATGTTCTAAAATATGGTAAAAACTTTTAAATGAGTTTTCTAAACGTTTTCGAACGTAAAAGTTCATCCTGAGAGTTAAAACTAATTAATAACTGCTTGTGCATGTCTTTATGTTATGCCTATATTGCCCTTGGAAATAGGGCAAATTGAAATGATTGTACTTGTTTATTCAAATTTGGATTGTACACAGCAATGAATAACACTTCAGCGCCCTTCTTTTGGGTCAATTGCGCACAGTTGTTAGTACTGTCCAGTTGAAAGCGTGGTCGGGGTTTTCCTTTAAGTGTCTGGCGGGCTCTGATTGTTTGGTTTTATCACTGTGTTCTTTTACATGGACTTGAAAATTCCTGCCTGGTTCTCCGATGTAGCTTGTGACACAGTTGCAAATGCCTTGATAGATTACACCGGATGGATGACTAAATGTTTCGGTCTTTGAGATTAAGAATTGACTCTATCTATCTTGTCTGCCAGATGATGTGAAAGTTAAATTTGCCACTTGTGTAGTTGTTTAACTTCTTAAACAACGTTCATCCATCCAATGTAAGCATTTGATTTTATAATTTCTAAATTATGGACACGCCATCTTGCCAATTAAACGTAAGCTTTTGTTAACATGTATGATATACTGAAATACTTGACACTATATCTATAGAGATCGCGGTACAACTCGTTTTCAGTTTCTTAAGGGACATTAAATCATTACTTAAAAGCCATAGATTGTAACCTCTATTTCGTCGCATCTGTACCCAATATGCTGTTATAAAAAAGTTAGTATGTAGAGTGTATTGTTCCTTTTTAATAAATTTGAAGATATATTATTATTAGAAGATGATATGATCATTGGATGGTAATTTGTGGAGCCACTCTTTGAAAATGCTCCAATAAATATTTATCTAGTTTTATCTATTATTATTAGTATTATTGTTATTGTTATTACTATTACTACCTATATTATTATTATTTTTATTATTAATAGTTCAAGAGTTAACAAATATATTCCATAAATTCAGTTGAATAAACTGAATACTGCGACACTAAACAGCTAAAAGTTACGATAGCAGTACAACGCATTCAAAGTTCAGAAAATGATAGAGAATTTCAGAAATGCATGTAATGTAGTTTGTGGATATCAAAAAATGATATATCGTATATTGCGCTAGCCAAATGAAACGGAAACTGAGGTCGAGCGCCGGTATCAAGTTAGATGATGGCTATCACAAATAGTATCTGTTCACAATTACAGTAATTTAACATTTATTGCAAGTTGAATGAGGATCTATCAGCAGCAGTTGGACGATGTGATTTATCGTTGTAAGAGGTAATGAACACAAAACTTATTTGAAAATCTGAATCACTTATCCCAAGCTGTGCCGTTGTCTTTTGTTTGATTATTCGTCGTTGCATTCTCACTATACGAAGAACATATTTACCAGAAACGCAACGCAATAGCATCTGCACTTTGTTTTCTTTATGTTCGACAAGATACCAAAAGTAATTAAAACGTGAATACTTTTATCTAAAAAGTGAAGTTGCTTTTCTTGTGCACTGTAATAAAGAGCACCTCATCCATCTATGTCGTCGCTAGCTCTGTAAACTATACTCAAAGAAAAGCTGTCGGTTATCTTCTAGATGAGTTCACGGCCTGATTTTTCATCTTTCCGTCAAAGGAACGTGATTGGAATGCAAAATTTTCGACAAAGGAGAGAGGGTTTAGAGTACGGACATAAATTGTGAACGCACTTTTGACGCTGTATCATAAAGCGGTGATCTGATATCTTGTGATTGAAAACTGAAGTTTATGACTTCTAAACTTAAATCTAATGGGTTGACGAGAAACTGATATTCAAAAGTATGCCAAGGATTGCATTTAATCCAAAATGTACGCGCTTGTGCATGGGACTCCTCTATTTCCTCAGTTTTTTGAAATGAAAAAGTTTCTACTTAAAAACAAGACGTAGTTTCTTTTTCTCAAAACTTTTTAAAACTATTGCATTGGAGAAAGGCAAAAATGTTTTTGGCTTCGCTGGGAGAAATGATTACGAGTATATACTGGTAATATCTCAGGAGAGCGAAGAAGTATATATACATTCCGTTTGAAAAAGGACTTGTCCATCTTAAGCTGCTACTCTGTCTTATAAAAACAATAACCTCGATAAACCACATGTTCATGGTTGTTTTTCTACTGCATGGATGGACCAGATTCTCTGCCCGGAGACTGAGAAGAAAATATTTCTTGATGCCTGTTATTGCACACATGATGCGCAAAAACACAAACAATGTAATATTGAAGGAATTTTTACTAATGCAAATAAGCATACTACTAAAACCGTCAACCTTACCATTTATAGAATATTATTCATACGAAGGTCTAAATAAGGTTCTAAACATGCACTATAACACAAGATCTTGAAATGATGTTGAGACCGCAGTGTCCGAATTTGATGCATCACGTATATTTTTATACTCTGTAAATCAAGGCCAAAACCAGATTTGACAATTACTTCGTTTTGATTGGATATATGCATAAACCTGATTTTATATAAAGACAAATAAAATCCTCACTATTCGTCCAGCCAAACTGCAAAACGTTTACAGTGAGGACAACTTGCTAGAAAACCCTGTAGGTGTTGAGAAAAACAACAATACGGCCACACATCGCAAATCATGAGTTGTTTATAGTATACATATATAGTATACGTATGTATATGGATCTCTTATCTTGGTAAAGGCTAAGCATAAACTATCATTTTAAACTAAAGGATGATGAAACATAAGAGGCGTTTAAGTTAAGTTAGTTTTCTCAATATTCAGCTGTTTTCTCATGAAAATAACTTTAAGTCCTTTTGAAATTTTGAAACAAAGCAAATTAGGAAGGAAGTTAGGAACTTTTTTCGATATAAGGTCAGGAACAAATAATTGAGTCAAACACCAATTGCAAGGAACAAGAATGAAATCCGAGTTTCTTCAGGGTGTATATCATGGTTGTATTGAACTGGTTTGCATCAAAGAAGATTCGGCCAGAGCCACACTCTAATTTAATTTAATTTATTTTTTAATTTATGACATTTGCGGCGGTGTTTGCCGACTGGAGGCGAAGCCAGTTACACAAGATTAAGTCTATCCAGATTATGTCTGTCAAATATAGACAGCCTCTTGCGGGGCTCTTGTGGTGCTGTGCAAGTTTTGTACCTACCTGCAAGTTTTTCTGCGAGAGACAAAGCCTTTGTAGAACGGGCAGACGAAGATTTTGTTTCGGGTCCAGTACTCCTTGGGGATTCTGTGTTACCAAGAATGTTGGCGATGGAGAAGGGGTGCGTTTCGCTGTTCATCGCTTGCCTGTGCTTTCCTGGTATTTTCAAAGAAGGTCCAGTTTCTTTATGCAGTTAGTTGTTAATGTCTCCCGTTAGCAGCAACTGCCTTCTTAGTTCCGTTCTGTGCGGATCTCGGTGCCTTGGTTTTGAAATCGTTAGAGCCCGACTGCCTCTATACCTCTCGCAATCAAGGCTTGCTCCTTACCGTATTACCTCTGACAGTTCTTAGTCCGGTTTAATTTAGTAAGCGATAATCCTTTGCTTCAAACATGTGTTAAAACAATTAGCTAAATCGAGGAGCGACAAGGTTGTTGACTTTGCTGTCACTTGTATCTGAGCTCTTGCAGCTTCGAGTGACGGCAAAGTGTTTCGCAAGAATTCAGCAAATGCGCATAATGTAATCCTTTTGTTATGGGATTTGAGGCATAAATGAAGTTACTTACAACTATCAAGCACCAATCGAGCAACAATGGGATTTTGCTCGTTTTCTAAACGAGGTCAATTGGGAGATATTTTGCGTTTCGCCTTCGGAGACTGGAAGAGGTGCTAGGCAAAACAAATACTGGTGAAGTGCAATAAACTTCAGGCTCACCAACAAGGGATAATAAGAAAAGGTTAAACGGTTTGGCGACCCAGAGAGAATATGTGTTTGAATAAACACAATTCAACACTTGCTGGCTCTACAGTTTATATATACTGTCACTCAGTTCTTCAGACATGTCATTCTATTTCTAGCCGCGCGGATTATTAAGTGCTATCACTGATAGTGTTTTTTCAATTTAATGTGTTTAAAGTTTTGCTCGACTCGTCAATTTCTTCAGCATATGTCTGAACTGGTTTGTGCCGGAATAATTGGTAGGAAAATCCCACAGCAAAACTAGCAGAAATTGTTTTCATAAACTGTAAACCTAGCATGAGGTTAAACAAACATTCTTACGAGCAGGTAAACGAAACGAAAAGATGGAAGCAAAACAAAAATATTTAAATACAGAAGAATAGATATTCCAGCTTGAGTTGTCACACATATCGTTAGGAAGGTTTCATCCTCGTTAAATGAGCATATTACGGGTAATCTTGGATTAATGTTTTGTCAGGAAATGTTTAAACACCGGGGACACAAACTCGATGTTTGTTAGTCCATCCCCTTACTAACTGTGCGTACCGCGGGACATGCGCGCGAGAAGATAAAGGTCAGACAGAAATCAGTGTTACTGTTTCAAAAATATTATTTCATTCTGCTTTATACACTTTCTTCTTAGTGACATTTTCGCGGACAGGGACGATTAGCCAACGGCTTGTCTCATAAAGTGCCATCTCAGGGCACCTAACATAAGTCACAGACTTCTCGAGAAGAGTAGGCCAGCTGAGTGTAGGGTAATCCCTACAAGGCATTTACACTTCGTGTAAAATGTGTTACCCTCAATGAATAAGGTTCCTTTACATTATTTTATTAATAAACTTGACATAAAACTCGGTGTTTAACTTATCTGTAATCATTGGAATAGTTTCAGTAAGAAATTATCTATAGAGCTCTGCAATGTTGCTTTTGTTCTGAAAAGATGTATCGGAACTACAGAAGCAAGGCAAAAATGAATCTGTCCACTTATAATAATAATTAATAATTTAATGAGCTTATGTAGCGCTATAAGTTATAACAATATTCTAATGCGCTTTACATATATAATTTGAATAAAAATAGATTAAAATAGAAAACCTTTCTTATTTACATGGACTAGAACTAAAAATTCAATAACTATTAAAATACTACTAAATACTAA
>JAOEHT020233396.1:0-10841 GCA_025448195.2 Parazoanthus atlanticus | reverse complement strand
AATACAGCAAATGTATGAGAGCTTGGAACTTGAAAGTTATTGTTTATGGCCACTGGGGCGTATTATGCAATTGGTCTATGGGTCAAAGTGTTCCTTATTTTCACTGGACCTTTCAGTTTACATTTTGTTGAAAGGAGACATTCATCAAATGAATACAATTAAAATGTGTAGTGTTTTTTAAGTGATTTTGTGTGAAAAGCCAAATTCTCACAAAGGTTATGAAAAAAGAGGAAGTCGGGAGAATTAAAAACTTGATTAAAAGTCTCATACTGGCACATCATTTTTGCACTAGTGTTTTCAATAGATATATTAAGTTAACTATAAATTAAGACAAATCTGTGCATGCATATTTTTGATAAGTAAACTCTGCATTAGCACAAAACTAAGTTATAGCTGCAGGGGGGGTAGGAGTAAGTCAGAGTTGTGTGATGTGCAGTAAAATCAATTTTTTCCCTTGTTGCATTCATTGCTTGACACTCAGCACCCATTAACTCCTTTTGGAGCTGCCATCATGTTTCATGTAGTGTGTTTACTTGTTGTAAATTTAAAGTGTCATTGTAATGACTCTTGCAGTTGGTCCATTGCGTATGAATTGAGGATTAATTTTACAGAATAAAAGCCAGGCATAGGTGTTACACAGCATAGCATAGCACCCAATGATGTGTTCACAAGAAATGGCAATTATTGCTGTTTAAGTGACAATCCAATGTTAAGCAAGTTCAAAGTTTGCTAAATATGCAGTCAGTGTATATTTCTGTTTTCTCTGGTACAGCGTGGGTCAAGATGGTGGCAGTGGATCAACACCAATGTCCAAGACAGACGAGCAAGCTATGCTGAGCCAAATATTACATCAAACAGCAAAGTAATTCAACAGTTATATATTTATAATAATAGTAATAATAATATTAATGATAACAATAATAATAGTAATAATAATAATAACTTTATTGTGGTATTTCCATAATAAAATTAATGGCTATTCATCTGAAATATATATTTCACCTAAATATTAAAATGGGTAAAGTAGTTAATCCTTGAAAGCTTGATATCTCTATTTGAAATTTGATTTACAGAGTCCCTTCCCCCTTGAATGTCTTCCCTTGTGTGAATCCCCTCCCCCAGGGCTCCCTCCTCATCACCCTCACCTTCTCCGCTACTGCCCAAGCCGAAAATAGGTATTTTATATGTTGTGCCTAAATAACTGAGCATGGCAGCACTTTTATTAATGCAAAATGATCTTAAAAGCAGGCCAGGACAAGTATTAATGTGTCAACTGGAGAGTCTGTTCTCACAATTAAACAATCTATTAAATTGCAATGAATAAGATGTACAGTATTTTCACTAAGGAGAAGATGGGTATTTTGATAAATTTAGCAGTCAGGTGGCAACCCTGAAAAACAGTCAAATATGTACTGTACAGGGTTTTCTTTTTGAAAAGCCAAAGTTAAAATCAGACAGTGACCCTGAAATCATTTTCAATTGATAACTTGCTACAATAGCAATCTCAGATGGAACCTAATCCACTCACAGGTGAATAACAAGGGTCAACCCCATTGTCCTGTATCACATGACTTCAGCATTTTGAAAATTGTCCAATGTCCTGTACAGAGCTGTAAGGACAGCACAGGACCATTTCAAAAATTAATCCCACTCTAGATAATGACCAGTAGCTCCATGAAGCATCCCATGTGAGTTCCAGTCTATTTTGAAAAATTAAGACTCCACATTTATTCATAATATATTATTAAAAAACAAAGTTTGTATAGAATATTGAAAAAGTCTGGAAGTTTAAAGACGGGCCCATTTTCCAGCCCAAAAAGGTCTAGAACCTGGAAAAGTCTGGAAAATATCTTGTTGGTCTCGAAAAAGTCTTTATCATCTGTGTTCAACCCATAACAACTTGTGAGGTATGTGCATGTCAAAAAACAATGATTTGCAAACTTTAAGACATTGCAATACAATCTCGTACGCTTATTGCAATTCAGAAAGTAAAATCTCAAGAAATTTTCCTCCGACTTCCCTAGTCAGTCAATTTCATACCTGTAACTTTTAGTCAGGAAATAATCAAAAATTGGTGTGGAAAGGTTTAGAAATTTGCATACCAAAATCTATATGAACCCTGAGTGAATCAATATCACCTCGGACTGGCAACTGCTGTTCAGTTATAGAAAGAGTCAATTGCCTTTTTTTGTCTATATTTATGAAATGGATACTATGAAGCTTTTTGATGGTTTAATTTACTTTTGATTTCAAAACTTCAAGGAAATACTGTTTTAAAACTTAGATCACAATACCTTATCCAATATTTATTAAATTTTTGATTACTTGTCTTTTTGTAGTAATGTCATAGATGTGTCGGCAGTTGAACCCCACAGTCTGGAGAGAGGAGAATACATGGAGAGATCAAGACAATACCAGTGAGTGTCACTGGAACTTGCAATTTACAAAAACCGGTAGTCAAGTGTGGTAGATGTTTGCATGATAATCAAAAGTGTAGTACATATTTTTTTGCAATTTAATTGATTTTAATACAGGGAAAAAACAGTCTGTGGTATATAATTGCGGCTGACAAGCCAACTAAATCTAATGATGACATTAGATATGTACAGCACTGTCTGGCAGGCTTGTACTGGTAAAATTAAGCATCTATTTGAGTTGTTTCTGCCAGCTATATTTTTGACAAAATGTTATATTGGCTCACATCTTCAGGCCACAAGAGTGTCATTAACTGGCTGCTTTTAATGTTTTGCCTGCTCTACCTTAAAACAACCCTGGTTCATTATTATTGTTATTATTATTAGTATTATTAATATTGATATTGTTATAGTTGTTACTGCATTGTCATTATCATTATTACATGTATATAGGTACTTCAAAAAAACATAGACATCTGCAAAGGGTAAAACCAAGCATGAAATGAATTATGGGAGCCCTGTAGTTTACACTGCATACCATCCAGTGACCTGTTTATGAAGCAAACAAGACCAGCAAAATACAAATTGATAAATTAGGACAATACCAGCTTAGTAATTAGTGAAATTAGACTTCCCATCATGCTTTGGCGTCTGGGAACTGCACTTTTCACAAGGCAACCTTTACTGAAATAGTTGTACATACAAAATAATAAATTGTGAGAAGGGAAGATGTCTAACACAGTGCAAAACTTTCGTTCATGATCAATTTAGCTGTATTTTAATTAATTTTCCCTAAATGATTAGTGTACAAACTGTGCAGGCTAGCACTGAGCCTTCTTTATGGTTTAAAGAAGTTAATTAAGTCTCTCAGACAACATGGTCTGACGCTTGAGTGGTTATAGTTTTAAAAGAATGTAAAACTATATAATTTGTTAAATTATTATAAATGATTGATTTCTATAACTGTATAAAGTCCTATTTTAATATAGTTTTACATTTTATGACTATATGGTTATTTAAGACCTGTTAAGAAATCAATCATTTTCAGCCCGCATAGTCAGATCTCATTTTGATCAAGCTAATTGTAGTTATACTCTTAATTGCTTAATCTATCATAAGTCACAGGAATTGTAAATATTGTCGGTATTATAAACCATATCATGTGAGTTATAAGACCTTGGCTTATACTTGCTCATAAGTTAGGGTTTTTTCTAAATTTGACACAAGACAGACTTGCAGATAAGTAATCGATACAACAAGTGTCAGGTGCTTGGAAATCATACCAAAGTTATAAACATAGGGGGAGGGTCTATTGTATATACACACATTTAGTTAGCTTTCTGATGGTTTTATAACCTGCATTTAAAATGGTTAAACTGTTTAAGAAAAGGGGGGAACTCAAAGTTCACTATCTTGATACATATATTTCAAATAAATAATAATTGATGTCACCTCTAGTTTTTGGTTTCCTTTTTCTACCTCATTTGAAGGATTTTTATTAAACTGTACTCATTTGAGGGATTTCAGTTGTGTATTTGTGTGTATATTTTTATTATCTTTTTTCTGATCAAAAGCATATTAATTTCAAATATAATTGGCACCCGACTGATTAGCTTCTATCGTTTATTCGGTTGCCGAACCACTACATCCTGTCAATTTTGGGTTGTTAGATATATTTCGTATATACACAAAGTGGTGAAAATAAAATCTTTTGTTGTTGTTGTTGTTATTATTGTTGTTGTTAAGTACTACAATTTTAGTTTGACTTGTATTTATATTCTTTGTGATTTGAACAACAGAACTAAGATCCAGTCAACAAGTACAGCTCATTTACCAAAGGGAAAGCCCCTCCCATCTGGAGTGATGGCACCTCAGCAGCTTTTGGCATCTGATCCTGTTGCAGCTGCTGATATTGCTTTTGTAAGTGGATATCGAACCTATTTAATAAGCATAATCATAATTCTGCAAATTTGGCACTTTGTGCATCATAACTCCAAAGATCGCCTCCCTATGGACTATTATCTTCCTTCACAGTTAGAAGGCCTGCTTCAAGTTTGTACACATGGTCTTAAGACAAGAACGAGTGTTGATAAAAGTTGATATGTCACTCAACAAGCCATTTTTTTATCAAAATTTGAACACATTCAAAGACACTGTTTGATGAGAACTTGAAAATCCAATAAGATTCCAAACATATTTGTACATATAATTATGGCATTATATATAAGTTTTATGACCAGTTGCAATGGGTAGCCTTGATATACATACTTTGGCATGTAGTATGTTAAGGAAACCCTAACTTATAAAATAATATTTTGTACTGAGGCCAGACCAATTTAATTTTGGTAGCACATATTTTTTTCAAAATTTGAAGGGTCAGTCGATCGGGAAAAAAAGCGAAAATAAAAAAAATCCTATGTTTTTTCTTTGGCTGTGGCATTCTAACACATCAAATTAAATTGGTCTAGGCTGATAATGATAATGATAAAAAATCTTGTTTAAATAACTATTTTTAAAATTTTTAACAGGTTATCAAAGCAGCGAAAGGAGTAGAAGCATCATTACAAGGATTCCAAGTTGATAAGAAAGAAGATTTGGTTGTCCAATTTGGAGCAACATAGGGACAATTAACAAGACTTCAAGTAATGAGATATCAGACTGTTTAGCAGGCCAAAGCTCTCGACTTTAGCTGTGGCCCATTATAATATAATTAAATACATCTGGATGCTGCAAGTGGACAGACTTTGATGTCCAATACTCGACAGCATTGATTATAAACTTTGTAAAAGAGTAAGTGTCATTGTTGTGAGGATTGACATACAAGAATTGGTTTCATGCATGGATCAAGTCAGTCAGTGATGGACATACACACATGCCAGAGTCAAAGATTGCAACAAAAACCTTAAAGTATGAAATGTCTTAGATGTGATATCACTCCTGTTCGTGTCAGCCTGCCTCATATCTTTAGCTATTCATCTAATATAATAGATATTATTAGTTAAAATTTGTTGTGGTCTATTGCAAATCCATAAATCTGATTGGTTCTGCCGTTGATTTATATTGGCTGATAGATAATGATGCATTTTCATATGTGTGGCTGATAAAGATTTGAAGTTTGTCATACATTTTAAACTTGCTATAAATCGAAAACAAAAATACTTTATTTTTGTGAATAGACCAGGGTAAATTTCTACTAAAAAATTAGAACACTTGCTATTGTTTTCTATGAGTAATAGTGAACTTGGCTTCACCTTATTGACTATAGAAAATGCTAGCTCGTTTTCTAGTTGTTAATTATAATTATTAATATTAAGTATCACTACAGATTTTCTGATTTCAAGCTTGCTATTAAGAAAATTTGCTGTCTTTTCTTGGGCTGGAAGTGAATTTTTTTGTCAATGGGGCATAAATTGACTTATCTATAGACTAGAGTTTGGAGTATCAATAATAATTATTTAAAATAACTTTATTGGTAGCGAAAAATTGTACAGTTATTGATGTAGTTCGGATTCAAGATAGCCTTGGGGACTGCTTCGGCCTTTACTGAACTGTGAAGCTGAGTGCAAGAATTGATCATTCATACAAATGTTTCTGTAAGGGCAGTTGTTTTCAAGATTAATTATTAAATATTTTTTTATAGTGATGCAACAATTAGAACTAAATAAATGCAATTTTAGAAAATAATGTCGTTCAGTCTTAATGCTTTACATTGACAGAAAGAAAAAAGAACTACAGAAACCAAGGAAATTGACATTTAAAAACCGTACTCCATCGCAGTTTAGAACCACAGCAGAAGCTGCTACTCCAATTTATACAGCTGTATCAACTCGAGAAAGTCGAGTAAAGTGACTGACACGATACAGTGGCTAGGAATCGGACACGCTTACCTCTCGACCATTGAGCCGTCGATAACAGAATAGACGACTTGCATGTTATGTCTTTATAAAATAAATTAGCCATATTTGGTACGCAAAATTATTTGCTTGATTTTTTGTTTAGAAAAGTTGGAATTCACGAGGGAGCGGCTTCAATTGCGTTTTTTCTATGCCAATAAAGAACATTGTCTTCGGATGCGGGTAAACTGATTTCAAAAACTTAAATTAGGTCTATATGCTCTAGTAATGTGTCGGGACAAGAATCCATAGTTGAGAAGAACTGCGATATTAACCTTGATGTATCTGTATCCAGTCATCGAAGGGGATATATTCCCTTGGTTAGTTGCTGGTTGTGCTCATCGGAAGTTGGGGGAAAAAATCTCGCCT
Organism: Parazoanthus atlanticus; assembly: GCA_025448195.2. Lineage (NCBI taxonomy): Eukaryota > Metazoa > Cnidaria > Anthozoa > Zoantharia > Parazoanthidae > Parazoanthus > Parazoanthus atlanticus. The sequence goes on along the minus strand of JAOEHT020233396.1, from coordinate 4,165 downwards.
CGAAATTGCACCACCCTAAATGGATGAGAGATGCCCAATCTTGGAGTATCCGCCCCAAAACGCCATTGTTGTCGTCTATTTCAGCGGCTAAACTAAATCGTTTTAGACTTAAATTAGAGCAACCCCCTAAAAAATACAGGATTGCAAAAAATATGACGAGCTTACCGGATCTCTAACTACAGGTAGTACCAGAGGAAGTTGGCCCAGAGTTGTTCGTTCGTTTACAAAAGCTCGATAAGGTATAAACTAGCGTTTGTGTGTTTTGCGAATCGGATTTTTGCAAAGTTATTTAATCCGTTATTTCAAAATTTACAAAAGCTATAAATTAACATGTGACATAGCCATTGTTCATATATGATTATTTATGTCAACAAAATACGGCTAAATAAATCCTTAACTTGAGTTTTGAATGTTATAACAAATAATTCTATATTTCAAAGTCTCAACGTTGTCCCAATTAAAACGTAATCAGTAAGTTACGAAGCGTTGAAAATATGTGTATTTGGAATTCGAAGGAACGTTTGGTAGGAATAAACTTTACTATATCAGTATATGTACTGTACAGTTTAGCACAGTATAGTACAGTAAAGTACAACTCCTGGTTAACAAAATGTATTCATCACCCAGAAACAAAGAGTTTCCAGGTATTTTTCAAGTTAAGTATTCAAAAGCAAGGAAAACTGACATTTTCCCGACTAGAAGACGTCCTACCAGTGTTAAAACAAGCATCTCTCTCCTCATAAGATATATGAGCCTTTGACCTCCAATAAAAGACTCTATTGAAAAAGCCAAATGTTGAGTTTGCGACAACTGGTTCAAAAGTTGGGTATTTATAATAGCGGCCATTCATTTCGTTTGTCCTGAAGAGTTGAAGTGTTCGGATGTTAATTATTTCTCAAAAATAAAAAAAAATGGCAGTTTTCATGAAATTTAAAACAATTTGATGTTTGCCAAAATGTACTGTAGCAGCCGAGGCGGCACAAGAATTTCAGTTCAAGTTCCCAGCTCCTTCGAGACTTTATACGATCATTTACAGCACAAACTCTTTCAAAACAGTAAAAGGTTAAGAGTGATAACCACTCTTCGTTTCTTTAATAAACTGTATATAATACTTTTTGCTTTTTGAAAATTCACGAGTTCCGTTTACTGATTTAGAGCCGGATGGTTATTTTCGTCCTCTCGCGATTGCGTTGTTTTTCTAGAAATACTCATAATACATGTGCATATGTCCGTGAAAGGATGCAGATCTGTGTAAATATCTCACAAGATTATGTTACAAGGATTACCGCAGAATAAAGTCTACTTTGTCTTTCCAAGTGTCATTACTCGCATAAAATCCTCCAATGTAACTTGATCGTCACCATCGGAATCTGCAAATTTAATCATCTCTTGAATATCCTGATCGCTCACTTTCTCCCCGAGGGCGTTCATAATCATTCTTATCTCATCGTCGGTAATATAGCCGCTGCCATCATCATCCAAGGTCATAAAAACTTCCTTCAACTCATCCTCAAAACTTCGCCCTTCGATCTTCCTCGCCATCAAATCCAGAAACTCTTGGAAATCAATCTCCCCGTTTCCATCTGTGTCAACCTCCTTGATCATATCCTTAACCTCCTGTTCGGTCGTTTGACGACCAAGCGAGCGCATGACAGTGCCCAGTTCCAATACTGTTATTGTCCCGTCACCGTCTTTGTCGAACATATTAAAGGCTTCTTGAAACTCCGACAGCTCTTCTTCGCTAAACCCACGGTCGTTCATGGTGTCAGACGGAACAGAAATGCACTTTACAACGCGCGAGTTGAAAGGCTATTAGTTCGAGTTCACGCGCTAGAGGCAGAAATGCAATGATCTGAAACAAGTTGACGATGTGCGCTCAGTCGGAATCGAATGGGTGCAGTTGCGATGGCGCTTTATTTATTTGACTTCGAGACAATGGAATCCTAGACACCCAAACTACACGAATTACCTTACCAAATGAGTAATCAATAATTCCGTTAATGATTCAACCCGTATGGCCGCGCTTGACAGTTTCTTTTGTTATTTTATTACGTTTCAACACGTACCGTGACAAAGAAACAATTGGTTTGCATTGCATGGAAAAGGTATTGAAAGAAGAGAAAAGATATAACAAATCCTAATGTCATAATAAGTATTCACTTAAGATATTCAATAGTACGCGTTTACAGTGTATTTATAAATATCTTAGAGGTTTTCTTAAAAAATGCCTACTTCGATAACATCACGTGTCAGGCCCTGCCATGTGTACACTGTAGTCAGCTATAAACCAGTCTATTTTAATATCCTTGGACAAATCGTAAAAAATTCGGAATGGCTTCGTCTGGGCGAACGGAATGGCGTATATCAGATATTCTACCTGTCCGTTCAGATTGTACGTCCATCCCGCTTCGTTCGCAACACAACATGACACGACACATAGCATTAGAATAGAATGGAGTAGAATGGAATGGAATGGAATAGAATGGAATAGAATGGAATAGAATGGAATAGAATGGAATAGAATAGAATAGAATGGAATGGAATGGAATGGAATAGAATGGAAAAATAGGTGGGTGCTGATAATTAAAGATATTGACGAAAGCAACGGTAAGCAATAATAGTTTACTTCAACCACAGGCGGCCCAAGCTACCAATATGTATTGGGTGTTCGGTAACTTCGGTTGCATATCCCGATTTTAAGCAAATGTATGGGAAATTTGAATTTTCCCCTATAATGTTATGAAAAACAATAAAATTCACCATTTACCTCCGGTTTCTTGTGTAGTTGTCACTCTTTGTGTTTATGGTTTACCTATGAATTTCAATTTTCCCGCAGCCACTCAATTCGCGTCCAAACCACTCCAAAATCCGCCATAAACACAAGGAATGACAACTACACAAGAAACCGGAGGTAAATGGTGGATTTTATTGCTTTTCATAACATTATAGGGGAAAATTCAAATTTCCCATACATTTGCTTAAAATCGGGATATGTAACCAGACACCCAATACATATTGGTAGCTTGGGCCGCCTGTGCTTCAACTGAATAGAAAGAATGCCTTGGACGCATATCACATTTCAGAAATATTTCTGTGATTTAAAATATTACTAACTACCGCTGGTTGGAAATTATAAAATAGCATTTTGGTTGGTTTCCACAGTCCCAACGTGCTTCATATCCTGAGCTATGGTTCCGTTCAGTCGAAACGAAGTTTAATAGCTTCCCGCAACGAGTTAAAAACACTGAAATAGTTTCACCTTTCGCATCTATTCCTTGTTTTTCTTTAAAACATGTTGAATGTTCATTTAATCTATGTTGAATGATATGATAATACTTTCAAAAAGAATTAGGCCCAACCATGCATGATGATAGCTTTGTGTTAGTGTTACGATGATTCATTCAAGGTCCTCAGAAAGTTACATGTATGTATAGAATTCATAGAATTTTCTAATATCACAATTCCACTGTACGTTTAGATGTAATATTTTGTAATTTTATTTTGTGTAGTGTGTGTGAGGTTTATAGCGCAGTTGGTAAGATCTCTAACTACCAACCAGAAGGCCGGCCTCGTTCCGTCAATCCCCGGTTTGGTTGTGGGTCAGTGAAATCTGGGCGACCTTCTTTCGCGACACCGTCCGTGGACAGGGACGTTAAGTCGTTGGTCTAGTCTCTCGACGTTCTATCGTTTTTGGTAAAAATGCGATAGCAAACTAGCGACGCATTTGGGTTGGGAACAATTCCAACAAAGACCAAGAACTTGACGGCTGAGTCTGAGATCCTGAAAAATTATAGAAATGGTTCTCAGACAAAAATATGGACGTTCTTACTTCCGCTTACAAAAAAGAAAAGAGTGTGTTATGCTGCGTGCGATATACCGTATACTTCCGGCTATGATACATGTATAATCACAGGCAGCCCGAGCTTACAATTTGTACTTTAGGATCGGGTTGCACCATTTATAAGACTTTGTATGGGAATACAGTCGATTTCTCGAAATAGTAAGATATTGTTATAAATGATGACACAAAGTTGACTTACATCTTGTTTATCGTGTATTTGTGTGTTCTGTGAAGTTTGGGGCCATTAACTGATTCCAGAGTCTTGTATGTCTTAGACACCAAGCGCTCCTCCACCAGCGACAAGTCTTAAGGGAAAGGAGATCA
>JAOEHT020233308.1:0-10843 GCA_025448195.2 Parazoanthus atlanticus | reverse complement strand
CATTATATCTAATCCCATTTACCTGATAACAAATACAATATTCGGGATATAAAACCCTCCCCCCGGATATAAGCCCCACATACCCATACTGTCCCATCTGATGTGTTGCGGTTATAAGTGCCACTTTCTGTTTGTTCCTTGTTTCCTTATAAATAATCGAAAGCTAGCATGGCTAGGAGAGTACGTGGAGCTTGGCATTAAAATTTTATTGATATTTTACTCACCGAAACAAAAAAGAGGTTGATGTAGTTGACAGATGTAACTGGGAACCTCTTGTTCATCTCTCAAAAACCATTGCTTTTCCAAAAAAAACCCTTACAGCAACTATTCTGAACTTTCATTTTCACAGCTCTTAAACTGTGCCATGTGCTTCAAGCATTGCCAACTGCTTCCAGGTTTTATTTACCAAAACATTATCAAGTTTACAAAGATATCAATTGATTATTGTAGCTCTATACATTACATGTTCTAATACTTCAAATACACAAGACACAAAGTTCTGTACACAAGAACAGCCAGGTTTCTTCACCATTGGCGAATTTCTGATGACATTATTTAGTACATTCTTCCTCATTGGCAACATACTGTAGCATAACTTCAACTTCCAAGTTTCAGACAAAAGTCCATAATTTGATAGAGGATGGCCAAATTATTACTCACTTGATATAGTACGTATGTCCAAGAAGTGTTTAAAAACGTCCGAATTTCTAGATATTTTATGATTTGGAAGCAATTCTTGCTAGCAACCAGCCAATCTCCTACGATTTTAGACGTTTTAAGGTGTGTAACATATCGAGCTCAAAACTTTGGCAAGTTTTAACTGTGACTGGTGTACAATTTTTTTTTCTGAAACTTGAAGTTGGATTCATACTAATGAGGCAAAATGTAAGTAATGCCGTACATATACATCATAAGTCCATAAAACAAAGAATCAAGCACATTCAAAATTACTTGCAAATAACATGGTTCCTCTTGTGCAACAAGAGCCGAACTACCGAAATGGGTAACAAACTACAACCTTTATCGTATAAAGTATTGCAACTTACAAACAAAACATTTATGTAATACAACTTTGTACTCGGCCCAAGCTCTAATCCTCTAAACGAATCCAGCATGACCAACAATCACTCAAGACTTGGTCACGAGTATAGAGGAAAAGTAACTTCTTGCAACATTTGAGCAAAAAACAGTTTGAACTTCTTGACAACTTTTGCAAAAACAATGTTAGAACATTACTTATACCCTTATTACAGAAATACTGAAATCTTTCTTTTTCACGTGCTTGCTTCCCAGTTTTATTGATTTTCCTTACTTAATGGTCATTACACTTCAGTTACAATTTCGAATGCTTATAGGTACAAAACAAAGAATTATTCATTTGGTGTAACTAACTTGTGTTCAAAAGACATTGTTAATGCATCAAAACAAGTTTTCTTGTAGCAGGACTTCAATTTGATGAAAGTCATTAGCGGCAGCTGTTGTAACATTTTGATATATTTAGAAAGTTACGTGTCCCACTTAGGGTTGTACAATGTATGTGTTGTGATGACACAAAAGTTAATACTTAGTTATACAGTTTTCTTGTATACATCTATAATTATACTTATACTAGCAGAAGTTACTATTTTGATAATTAAAGTATATTCTATTCTTCATTTGTTCATATTACAATAACTAAAACCTGAAGGACCGTACCTTAAAGAAAAGGAATCAGGGTTATTCACGAAGAGATAATTCAACAGAGATGACAAAAAGCAATTTTTAGCCCAATATCAACTCCTGTCCTTTTCAGAATGTAAAAAAATTATCTACTTTCGACTCTTCAAGATAAGCAAAAGAAAGATAATCTTATCAGTTTTAGCAATTGGTTCAAAAAGTTCAGACAGTCAGTTTATGAACAATTTTGCTGGGCATGGGATAAAACTAGTGAGCTAGAAGCAGTAGTTTCTTTGATGGGGTGACAATATTATTTAAGAGTACCTTAGAGTACCGTATATTATCAAGACAAATTTTGTCTCTTTCAAAGCAATCAGTGAGTCCCATTCAGACATTCAGGTGCATTTAAAACACACTTTCTTAGAAACATTCAAAAAAATATATATGGTAACAGGAATCATGGGTTTGTACCTCAATAGTAACACTTATAATCTACAAGTAGAAAACATAATTTGAAAAAAGAATCGAGAACAAGAATTGTGTCAATAGTATTTCTGCACAGTATCTAGATTTGGAACACTAGCTTTTATAGCTTTCTGATCATCCACATAATCACAAAGCCACCAATTGATCCAATCTCACACCAATCTTAATGACTGTTTGATAAGACTTAGCAGAAAACAAAAATTTATTGCCATGGTTCACCATAAAACCAATCAATCTTCCTTCAACTCAGAATTTAGATTTTAAAAAATTGCAAAGAACAGTGTTTGATATTCGTGAAGTCTGAAAATAATAGTCAACTGAAGTTACTAGTTGCTAAAATCTTGGAATTACCTGAGGCATCTACTGACTACAAGAAATGACAAGATGATATATAAAGCAGTGGAAATTTCACCAGCAGCAACGCTCTCTTAATTACACAAAATATCTTTCTGAAGAAGCAGTACTAGCAATGCATTTACTGTGCTTTTTTTAAGTGAAATAAGGTCTTCAAACTCTTTTATAATTTTTGTTTTTATCAAAAATGAACACAAGCCAGACTGTTATTTCAAAACTAATGATCCAAGATAAAAACAATTAGTGGTCTCCCTTTTCTTGTAATGTATTTAATACTTCAAAACACAGAACATGTATCGTTACTCTACCATGAATAATGTGTTATTAACAAACTGACACTCTCCCCCTTATAAAGGTCAATCATTCTGGGGCACCCATAAGCCCAGATCTTAATCTGCTTCATTTGAGATAGAATTATCAAATATGAAACTAAGCATACACCACTGTGCAGCAAGAGAGAAATGAGAAAAGTTATCTCCTTTCACCATATTAATATGTTGCTTCGGCCATGACTGGTATGTTCTTTGTGCCAAGATAAAATTGTTTAAAAAAGTGAACAATGCTTCTGCTTCTTCTTGGGAGGCCTGGAAGGGCACAGGACTGCTCTGATCGCCTCGTCAAAGACTGTCTTCAAGCCTTTTTGTGTCAAAGCAGAACACTCGAGATATTTAACAGCTCCAATCTCCTTTGCCATTGCTAGTCCTTGAGGGTAAGTTATTGGTGCTAGTTTCTTTTCTTTCAGCTTTTCAATGGTGTCTTTATCATCTCGTAGATCTAGTTTGGTACCAACAAGAACTATGGGAGTGTTGGGACAGTGATGACTCACCTCTGGATACCACTGTTAAATGGAATATGAACAGAGTTTTAATGCAGGGGAAAATATCAATAACACAAATTATACTAACATGTACTTTTTGGTATCTTCTGACTTTAAGTCAAAAAGTTACTGATGCAAAATAGGCCTGCCAAAACTGCACAAATCAAGTTATCAATTCCCAATGCAATTAAAGCCATGACCACAATAATGTTTTGTTTGAAAATGTGTACTTTTTTGATGCCTCAAAAACTGCATGCTCTCTGCACTTGAATGGGGAAAACATGGATCTCTATCACTGAAAATGGAGTTTAGAAGACAGTCCCAAAAGTAGAGATTTTAAAAAACATAGTGCTATCATTTTAGGTGTGTACAAATGAAAATGGAGACTTAAAATAAAAAACCAAGCATTATACATAATTGATTTCGGTTGAGTGATAGTGATCACAGTTTAGTGTAGAAGCATGAAAATGATACAAAAAAGCTGGGGTGGTGGTGATGTTGTTGAAAATGTATTACATGTAAGGGCCTAAAATGTTTGAACTTACCTTTGCCCGCACATTTTCATATGATGCTGGACTTATTAAGGAAAAACAGATCAAAAACACATCCTGCAAAAAATATGAAATGCATCAAACACTATAGACTGAAGCACAATAACTTACAATATCTTTTCTATTTAAAAGTCACAATCTATAATTATCATTGACAAAAAAAGACGAGTCTTCTAAAATGTTGCTCCTTAACAGAACTAGTGATCAAAACCATGGCAGCAACTCAGCAATGAAAGTAAATTACTGTTTGTTCATGACTCCAGTTTATAAACCTTAAGATTACACGTAACTGAAGTAATGCAAACATCTTTAATTAGCCTAAATGAAAAATTTTATGTCACCACACGCAAGGGATAATTAATTTTTAAAGTAGGAGGGTGCCTAATTTATGTAAATTGTACCGACTTTCCCCGGTGGCTGTACCGCCTTTTCCCAGCAATGACATCTGGCATTTCTTAAAAGTTGCCAAATCGCCAAAGACAACATTTAACTTCATCACAACTCCAACCTGTGATCAATTAACTAGAAGTAGTACTTTAAATTATTGTAAACAGCATACAAAGTTGTACCTCGAAGCTCTTACAAAAAGTTGATATCAAATTTTTAACTGAAATACTTGGGTTTTTAGGGCCGTAATTCTTAAAAAATCAGTCCCAAAAATGCATAAAAATGCATTTCCAGGACTCTACATTTTAAAAATGTTCTGGGGGGAGGGGGAAATCCCACTAGACCCCTCTAGATGCTCACGTCTTTGGCGCTCGATGACCTTAAACCCAGGTGTACCTTCTTTCCCACTTAGTGTATCCCATTTTCCAGCACTTGGTCATACATTGCTGCTATAAGTTAGTACTTGTAAGAGCCTCTGAAGGGTAAATAGCTTCTGCTGTATCTCCTTTATTTGGAAGAGAACTTTTTATTCTGAGGTTTATGAAAAATGCTGGACAACTGGTGTGACAATGTGTACTTACTGTCTGCGGGTATGACAACGGCCTTAATCTGTCATAGTCCTCTTGACCTACAGGTGAAGATACATACAAGTTGAGTAGGTAACCACAAAGCAGTTGAAGGTTTACATACTAGTTTCATCATCTGATACAAATATATCAATGTTTCATATACTATTTTCATTTCAATTAATCAAGATACACGTGCATGTGATTCTCCAAACGACATTTAAGATGTATAAGGAGTAAAGTTTCAATATTTCAACCAGTACAAACATCTAAAGACAGGAAAAAAACAGCAGTGCAAAGCTTCAACTTTAATGAGTGTCGAGGTGCGAGTGCGATAAACATAAATGCAAAAGATGAGGCACTATGTGCAAGCCATGCATCTTTAGAAAAGCACTTGCCTTTTAAATGATGCGAGATGGAAGCACAATTTCATAAACTCTTCAAAAGTTAACACCAAATGTCTTGCTGTCTTTAGTCACCGTGAATCAAGCCTCTAGTTTTGAATCTATCAGAAATGAAGCAGACTTCTAAGATCTGCTTACTCAAAGATGTAATTAAAAACTGGAATTTGCAATCTTTGTGCATCGTTTTGTATTTATGGAATTCTATTTTTTTTGCTCTCTCTGGGCCATCTTTTGTGCTACTGTATCATGTCTGATTCCACTGTCTTGTAATATTTTTTTTGCTATCTCATCTCTGGCATCTATTTCCTCTGGCTTGACTCCATTTCAGTTTCTTCATTTGGAATATTCTGGGCTTGACTTGCTGAAGTTGCATCAACATTCTTGTCAGATTCAAAACTTGCTCAATCTGTTCAGCTCTGTCAATGATTGTTCTAGTACAGCGGTGTTGGCATACAGTTAACTTAAAGCTTGCTGAGTGGACTGTATATGCTCTTATTATTCAAGTTCAGTCCGCAGAGTAAAAAAAAGCCATATTTAGGCCTGGAACGAGTACAAATATCCTACGGTATTTGTACAGTTGAGGTTATTTTGTCTAGTTGTTCAATACGCATCGTTATTCCACATGCATCACACGCACTTCTCTCTGAGTTAAAGCGATATTCAGTTGTGATAAAAAGAGAGGGAAAAAGTTGGATAATAAAGCTCTTATTAAATAAACAGTTTAGTGTGCAGTATGGGTGGATATTTTTACTCGTCTTTTGTATTTTACATAATATTACACAAATACTACACGGCTCATAAAAATATCCACCCATACTACACACTAAACTGTTTAGTGAAAGCTTAGGATAACACATGCAACAAGCTTAGGGGAATCTTCAATGATACCTGCAGCTTTCCTGCTGCAAGCAGAAAGGAGCAGTACAAGAGGTTTAAAACAAACATATTCAGCATCTTGGAGATGTTTCTATGGTTTCCATGTTTAAACTGAGCCATCATATTTCAATTTATCTGACTCAATTAACCACTTGGTTATTTAAATAGGTGGTAATGGTACTTAATTTTTGTATATAGATCTATATACAGTGGAACCCCGTTAATACAGTCACCAATGGGCCAAAAAAATTTGGCCGTACTATCGGGGTGGCCGTATTATCGGGGTAGGGTCAAATTTCATGACTCAATCGCTTTGCAATTTATCTAAGCGGATGTTACTGTTTCGGTCAAGATTTATTTCTATAATGAAAACAGGAAGGAGTATTGTTTACTTTGTAAAGTAAATCGCCTGTTTGATTAGTAAATGACAATTATGTCACAGATGTTTTCATTTTCTATTAAACTTTAGAGCTAGTGGCCGTATTAACGGGGTGAAATTATAAAGGATTATACTGTTTGAGATTTCAAAATGTGGCCGTATTAACGGGTGACCGCATGAACAGGGTTTTTGTGTAAGAAAATGTATGGCCATTTTGCCAGGCCAAAAAAAGTGTCTGTAATAATGAGGTGACCGTATTAACGAGGTGGCCGTAAGGCGGGGTTCCACTGTAGATTGAAATTCTTATTCCTGTCCTAAAAATTAAACATCCAGTACCTTAATATATAATTATTTTATTTAAACAAACAGTGGCTGTTGAACTCAATACATGATCATCATAAAATATAAATTATCAATGAACAAAAGTTCAAGTGTTCAGTTCTTAATAAGCTGTTTATATTTATTAAATTAATTAATTGATGTGCTTAATAGGAACAAATCAACTGAAAGTATCATTGTATACACCTGGAACATACATATATTAATTAGCCTACAATGTGGGCCTGAAACAAGTCTGTTTCATGAATGCTATTTGACTTTCAGCAGACTGAGGTTGCCAACATAACATGAATTATGCAAACGATTTAGGCAATATTTTCATGTCAAATGTCTACAGTGTGGTCTCTTATACAAGATGTAAAGTATGGCATCTAAATACAAAACCCAGAAGTTAAAATATTTAAAACACGTAAATTCTTAAATTCTTAATTATAAATGCCTGTAAGCACATAGATTTTATAGATGTCCATTCCAAGAAACTATGTTATTATTAAGCGAGTTTTGTTTGAATATTAACACATTGGAGTTGCAGGGCTGCCGTTAATTCTCATGTTATACATGTACATGCATCTTGATGCACTAGAACTAGAATAGCTTTTCCAACATCCCAAGGAACACACTTAGATCATATCATGTCAGTGAAAATAAGGATATTATTAGCAGAACCCCTCTAAAAACAATTCAGGGGCCTCTACAACAAGCTAAAGGGATCCCAGAGAATCACAACAACTCTGCACAAATGGAATCAGAGTTGTTCATTGCAAAATAAATCTTGTGACTCATAAATGCACATCTTCACTTTCTTTGCTACACCTGAATTTGACTGAAAACACTTAAATATTTTTGCATTATCAGAATTCCAAAGGGGCCTCACTACAATATTGGAATTATGAAGGGTAGGATGTGAGGCCCCAGTAGTTTAAACACTTGATAGCTTTAGATAAACCGGCGGATGTGTTGACAGTTTAGGCCATTTACATGTAATCTGCCAGTAAGGTACCACAGCCACCCTCTCAAAAAGCAGAGCCTGGAATTACTGAATAGGTGGGGGAGATAAATACAGTTTGGAAATTCTGTATCAATACATGGGGATAAAATATTGATATTACCTGTGGTAGAGATATGGATATTTCCAGAACTACATTAGTTCAGATATTCAAAGTTGGATTATGTTTGATAACCAAACTGATGAAAGTTAATCAATGGATAGTTGGTTTCTGATTGTGCAGAATTTTATTACACCAGAAACTTGTGTGATCTTAAATCCAAACTGTTGGTTGCACAATATTTCTAAAGGTTTAGATTGATGATCACTCAGACTGGTTTTGAGGGGATCAAGGGGGATTGGACAGAATTTCCTATTAAAATCCCAAATTACAATTGCATTAACACCTTGTAAGTTCAATAAAAAGTACAGTCAAGTGAATTTGTGCTCAGATTTGGTACCAGTAAAATGGCAGATTTATTAACTAGTTTAATGTTAACAAAAAAAATAAAATAGGAAAAGCCTTGATTTTAACGTCATTTTGAACGAGCGCATGTTTGCGTATTATTTATATTACCAAGTTTGATAAAATTTCATAAGGAAACTGGTCTCTTTTCATGAAATTTTTTAGTTTCAAGGAGGAAGGAAGAAATGCGATGAATGCCGGTATACAAATAGCAAACAATTTACACATCACATCAGAAACAAGATCCAAACAATTTCACAATATGAAGCAATAGATTAATAGTAACAGGCAGTATACTTTCTACAAACGGGGCTGTTAGGAAATGAGATCAACAATAAAAGAGGGACCAAATGATTAGGTTAAGGAAAACAGTAATCAGTACAGAAAAATTCTGGAATTCCAATACACAAACTTCACACCACAGTTGGTAAACTTCTCTTACCTGCAGTATCCCACAGACCCAAATTAATCGGTTTGCCATCCACCATAACATTCGCCGAATAGTTATCAAACCTAGTAGAAAGTTAATTTCAAAAGGCAATCAGGTTTACTCATAATGGAACCGCACAGGGACACTACTGCACAAGTGCACCGGCAAATTCACAAACAACATAGATCGATCAATTACCTGATTTGAGCATCAAATGAAGCCAAAACCTTACTGATCAACAAAATAAATATGAGCAACAAAAATACTTACACAGTTGGGATATATTCGCCTGGAAAAGCATTCGTTGTGTAACTGATTAAAAGACAGGTTTTACCAACGGCCCTGCAAAGCAAATGAAGCGTTTTAGATACCAAGCCGATGTGCAAAAGCAAGTGAAGGCATGTATTTATCTTTCATCAGCAACTGCCACGACTTTCCTCTTGTATTTTCAGGACGATAGTGGAAGCCTATAAACTTGGGTCGATTTTGAAATCGTCACTGGTACGTGGTTATGAACTTACTTCGTTTGCCTCTTTGCATTTCAGCAGCGAATGATCGAACGATCAAAGGCAAACACACACGAATTGAAAGGCGTTGTTCACGTACAGGACAAACCAAGATTCAAAGACTCACCCATCGCCGACCACCACACATTTGATCGCCTGCATACTTGAATTTTCTCGATCAAATCACCTCGGAACTACGTCCTGATATCACTATTGCTTCTCCACTTGAGTATATTTAAAGTCAAACCTTCAATTTCGTAAGGTCTACCGAGAAAATGTGAGACGGAAGAAAAGTTTCAACTAAACGAACGCTGGCTGACTTTTTTTTATACTGCCGCATACATCAAGGCCCCACCCTCCATTTATACTGCACCCCCAGCGATGTTCCATAAAAAGAAGTGGTGTAAACGAAGAAGGCCTGGTTCCTCAGTGACATTTCTCACACCACGGAAATAAGGGACCTAAACGAAATAAGGGACCTCCGTGCGTCATTGGAACTGCATCGCGCACGCACGGAAGTAAAAATAGCTGAGAAGCAACTGAGTATATATATTGTTTTGGTAGGGAAACGATTCAGTTTTATTTTTGGAGTGCCTGGGTGCTATAACAGAGATGAGACAAAAATACTTTCATTTTGCTGACTGGCTGAGATATCGATACTAATGAAAAGCTGACTGGCGCATGGCTGAAATACTCACATGAAAATACATTCTTTACATGTTACAATCAGTCTTGTTCGTCTTTTTAGTCAGTATTTTTGATACGAAAAATGCAAGAGCTTGCCCAGGCTTGAGGAGGAACGTTGAAAAACACCCACAGGATCAGGAGTAGTAAAACCCATCTATTTGCTTTTAGCTCTATAATGATTTTAGAAATTACAATTTCTTGTAAAAGGCAATTCACATGAGCGCGATTACACTGCGGGGACCACTGACTACACTTTTGGGGCCAATCCTAGATACAAGGAATTGGACGGCTAAGGCTGCCGACATGTGCTGAAAACTGATGCAGGGAAACTAACATGAGACGTCGAGCAACATTTGAAATATTTTGTAAAAAGTTAGGTAAAACTGAAGTAGACAAATAACTGAAATCTGGAGCAACAGTGTACAATAAAGCTGATTTTTTTTCTAATTGAAATGATTGGGTTCCGGCTTCAAACAATATTTTGGATTTTCACGACCTTTAGGAAATATGCTGAGTCATTCACAAAAATAAGTACTGTAAATACAAAGCGAATTATCGTGATAATGCTACTGTATATGCATATTCAACGATGCATTTTCTCAGTGACGTTAAAAGGAGACTATTTATACTCTTGAAGAACAGCTTCATAAATCCTGTACCCACTGTAGGAGAATTTGCCTTAATTAGTTAATAGCATGACAGAAAAGGCAAATTGATCCAACTTCAAGTTAAGCTTCAAACAAACAGACGAGTCTGCAACCCGGATCTACAAATCGAAACAACACGGTAGACTGCACACATTCTCACCAACAATTTGAATGTGAAAAGAGCCAGTTTCTGAGAAACTGCGAGTGTTTAAAAATTAGTAATAAATTGTAGAGTTTAATTATATGGTTGAGTGGCAACTTTTGCCACCAAACCAAGGCCCGTAGGCAGGGGTGGGTGCAGGGGGTG
>JAOEHT020233209.1:0-10843 GCA_025448195.2 Parazoanthus atlanticus | reverse complement strand
GACCTGGAGGCGAACGGTAGAGAGGGAAATGAAGACGAGGTTTGGATGGAATGGCTGGAGGGAGGCGCATCAGGTAGGGCAGGACAGAGCGATGTGGAGGCAAACGTGTCGGGCCTCAATCTCCACATGAGGAGAAAGGAGCGATGATGATAATGACGTCAAAACACGTGACTTCTGCAGGGACCAAGTTTTTTGGAGGAGATTGGAGAAGTGGGTGTATTCGTGTTTACAGTCACAACATTCCAAGCGTTTCCTCCAGGAATTATAAAGACAACTTGATCATTCAAACTTTCGTTTCTTTTTTCGACTTTCAATTGATAAATACTTGTAGATTTCTTGAATTATTGGAAAAAGTTCGAATGCCGGCTATATAGTAACTTGAAGACCCTGGCCGGCAGTTGGCCACGATTTTTTCTAAGTGCCGTCGAACAAGCCATCGATACTCTATGCCGAGAAAAGACAAAATGTTGAAATAAAACCATATTGTAGTCAATAGAAGCGCTTGGTGATTCTTAATAATTATAGGGGACTTTCAATTGATAAATACTCATAGATTTCTAGAATTATTGGAAAAAGTTTGACTGCCGGCCATTTAGTAATTTGAAGACCCTGGCCGGCTGCCAGCCATTTAGACACAGCGTATTTATATTGCGCCTCGCTTGCAAGTAAGCATGGCACTTCTTGCTGTGGTGGGAACATCAAGGGGAGAAGATGAGAAACACATTGAATTTCTGCATATTAAACTCTTGGTAGAATTCTGACTCCCAACTTTGGTGGGTGGGGATGCTCTTCGGGAAATTTCGATTGAATCCCCCAAAAAAGTACCAATCTGGGCATGGCTCAAACGGATTTTCACCCTTAAGATGTACTAAAAGTTAAAGTTCTTACAAGTTCTTCTTAGGTTTTTCTTTCTTATTACTAAAGGTTCTGAAAATTTGTATTTTTGTCAACATAACAGTAAACCCCAGGACTGAGGTAATTGTAAGGGATTCTATGGCACTACATACAGAGAAACCTCGTAAATACAATCGAACCCTGCTATTCCGAACTTGGTTAAATCGAATTCCCTCCTATTTTGAAATCGGACCGAATTCCTTTGGCCTTGTTTTTTCAGTCATTTACTATCGGCTATTTTGAAATCTCGCCATTACGAACCATTTTTCCTTGCCCCCGAGGGCTCGAAAAAGTGGGGTTCGACTGTACAGCCAACAATGGTCTCTAAAATATTGGTCTTAATAACTGGGGGGTGGTTTTGATGAGGTATGTTCAAATTTAACTGTTCAATGGGGAAGCTCCTTCTTGTAACATGTAAGGGGGGGGGCATGTTTCCACACATACAAGGATTACTGTTGCAGATATGGACTAGCCTGTTAGCATGGAAGTATATATTAATTGTTTTAGAGCTAATTAGTTGTCATCGTGTGCCTCTCAGTTTATGTTAACATGGCTACAGCTGTTGGAAATCCAGCTTTCTCTTGTGCCATCATATTGGATTTTTTATGGAACTTTTATCAAAAATTTTTTTTTGTCAAATTTTTGTTAAAAAGTTTAAGTCCTAAAATGTTACAAACCAATAATTATTATTTTTGTTAAAGAATTCAGTTGTCTAAAAAATAACATTTGCATAAAGATTTTGTATAAATTATAAGTGATGACATTGACAGATTTAGTGTCAAAAAATCTCTTTAAATGGCTTACTTCAATCAAATTTTTCATGGCAATTGCCCAGACTGCTGTTACGTGGGGGATCAGTTTTACCCTCCCCCTGCCCATTTAAGATTCTTCCACCTTGCCACAACATGTAACTGCTGTAGAAACAACAAAGCAGAGAACCTTAAGTGGTTCAGGTTGAATTAGCTGGGGCCCAAAGTGTTGCCATTGGTCACATATTAATTGGGTGTCATATAAGAAGGGGTTTTCAAGTAGTGTTTGTTCAGCTCAAGCAATAGCTAGTGATGTTTTGTAGGATGATATTTTACTGTTAGTGTATTAGCAGTTCACTGTTGTTGTAGGGCAATAAAGAGTGGTCTGTGGAAATATGTTTAAATTGTGGCCTGGAGTTTGGTGTATATGTTCTGAGATGTCATACAAACACATGTTCTCAGACTAAGCAGACTGTGAAGAAAGTTTGTGACTCAATGTAGGTACTGTAACAAACTTATTTCCCCTTGTTGTTTTGAAATGCAAATTATTGTGATTATTTTACCTTGGTACTGGAGGCCAGTGTGCTGATTGGATCATCATCACTTTTTGGTTTACTAGTCCCTTGGCTAATGGATTTTAAACTTTCAAGATAATTAATTATAGTACCCATTCAAAGACAAATAACTGCCACTTAATAATTTGTATGGGGTGCTGAGTGACTAGTTGCTTATGTTTGTCTCCAGGCACTCGAATAGCTGTGCAAAAGCTTAATTTATAACCTCACCTCACTTCTTAACTCTGTGCTGCACATAATTACTTTTTATGACCAGTTCTTGAAATTGTTTACAGACTTGTTATGCATGGTGAGGAGGGCATGACCAAGGACAGCCATAAACAGGTGACATATGTGTAGGCAATATATGTACATCTATAAAAGAACATTATTTGGATGGGGACTAAAAGAATAATGCACCAAGTACTCACTGAGTAAATCATTCAGTGTTATATTGCAGTGAAAATACAGTTTGAAATTGATAGGGTAATTAAAATGGAATTATTCTGTGTCATTCATTTAGGGAATGGACTTTAGATGAAACTCAAAATAACAAAATAAATAAAATAAACATCCATCTGGCAGCAAAAATGTCACCAGTGTTTATTCATTTGCCTTAGGCTAATGCTTAGTCTTTGGGAAATGTGTTGGAAGACAGTGGTAAAGAGAGTGAGGCAAAGGATGGCCATAAATAGGTAACTGTAATATATGTCATGATAGTCTAGTCACGCTATTATCACTATGGCTACTTATGACGTGTGTCACATGATATCTAATACAAATAGTCTATGCACACTTGAGATATTCAGTCTTATATACTATGGAAGTTGAGCAACATTAAAGGTTATTCAACATAACATAACAGAGTATAACATGGTGTCAGAAGTGGGATGCAGCCTTAGGTCTGCCTGATCGTATGGCTACATCGAACATACAGTGGGCAGCACCCAAGCAAAACAGTTTTGACGGCAACGTTAGCAAAAACTACCGTAAGTCTGAAAAACATTGAAATCTCTTCAAGAAAACCGAGCTAAAAGGGAAATCTGAGGAGGAAAAATGCTCATATTTTCAGTTCCTATGTGTCGGAGAAAAGGGACGAGAAATCCTTAAGACACTTTCGTTCACGACACCAATACTGATGGACACACAGTATGGAAACGAACGACAAAAGAGCTCAAATCGGCGTTTAAAACCTATTGTAATCCACGCTGGAACATTACATACGAAAGACACAAATTTAACACAAGAAACCAGGAAGAAGGAGAAGCAATTGACAACTATGTCACTGTACTGCGCACACTGGCTGCAACATGTGAATTCTCCACGCTGGAGGACAGCCTAATCCGTGATAGAATCGTCTGTGGGGTTAGATATCAAACTCTCAAAGAGAGACTCTTACGAGAAACTGATTTGACCCTTGAGAAAGCCCTTAACATTTGCAGGGCTACCGAGGCGTCAAAGGAACAAATCAAATCGCTGGGGGCGCAAAACCCAACAACATTGATGCACTCAAAAAGAAAAGTTTCAAGAAGCCGTGGAAACCAAAGTCCGATCGCGACCGCACCCAAGAAAACAAGCACGAAAGGAATTTCAAAGGAAAAAGTGACAAAAACTGTGGAAATTGTGGAAGAAAACACCCTCCAAAAGCTTGTTTTGCGTATGTCAAAAACTCGGGCACTTTTAAAGTTATTGCCCTTCTAAACCAGTCGAAGAAGTATACTACGAGAGCTCCGATAGTGAGAACAGTTCTGAGTACGGTATAGATATGGTCGGATCACGCGAGCCACAAACAAACAGCCACGAAGGACACGCAACGATCAGAATAAACAACAAACCACTGACAGAAAAATTAGACTCAGGAGCTAAAACAAATATCATCCCAAAGGAACAGTTCCATCGCCTTGTCCCAAAAAGGCAGAGAAAGCAAAAACTCAAACAGAACAGCGCAAAACTGACCGCGTTCGGAGGTCATGACTTTCCCGTGATAGGAAAGTGTCACCAAAGGAACTACACATGTTCTAGAATTTCAAGTTGTCGAGCAAGGAAAATCTTTGCTTGGATATGCCAGCTGCAAGAGTATATATGGAACTTATCACTTTCCATAATGTGGACCACCTTAATGGACAGAAAACAGAGCAATCTGCAGATAAGAAAGGTAAAAAGTAAAAAGGTAAAGCGACTTTCTTTAACGAGGGTAACACGTGACAGTAATTAATTCAGTTATGGCCCTCGGTGCGCACTTTACCCCCTTCCTATGTCAGTGCTCAGTTTTACGAGTATTTAAAGCTAAAACTACACGGATCAGGGGGTAATATAACTAAGTAAATATTTTTCGGTGAGATCAAAGTAATCAAGAGATTCACCTTAGAAGTGTAATGTGAAACAAGGAGTTTTGTACAAAATCTTTATTTTTTATGTTTAGCTCTGGCAGAGCTTATTTTAGTTCAGTTTTCATCTCGAGCCAAGGGCTGATATTATTGTATCCAAGCGTATTGTCGGACAGGTTTATAGTACAACCAAAACGATTTGTAGCCAGGACGAAAGGTTTATACCTAAAGATGTTTAAAGCTGGAGAAGGCCTTAAAACCGGGATGTGGCTCACAGCGAAACATTTCAATAATGGAAGAGTTTTTAATGTCTGTTTCTTGTTTGTTTTGCCAATTACAGTGTTGTAACGGAGCAGCGTCTCCCCGCGCTGGAATATCTGCCGCGATGTGTTGTGGTCAGCAGACATACAACAGCAGGATGGCCAAGTGTTGCCCTGGCAACCGTGTCGTGGTGAAATGTGGGAGATGCCACTGAGACGCCACTTAGTCAGAACACAGCCGGTTCTCCTGGTAATGACAAGTCTTCTCATTAGTATAAATGTAAACTTTGTCAGATGGACAAGCAAAGACTGCCATGGGTTAAAGCATATAAAGACCTTAAAATTATTCTGCTAAGTTTTATGTCTTTAGTCAGACATCACAGTGACTGAATCTTCATCTGAAGTTTGCCAAAAAAGAGAGCATATGTATGGGGTATTTTATATTAAATATTTATTCCGGGAGCAAGTTTTTTGCCACCTAGTCAAAAATGTCAAATATCAATTTTGCTAATAGTTTCTTAAGAAATTTCCGAACTTCGAACGCAAATTTCTCCTTGTGAATCGCGAATTATATCGCAAAACTTAGCCTGATGACTGTTTTTGATTTGTTTTTTCCTACTATTTGGTTCATTTGTTTAAACAACAAAACTTTAGGTTTTCTTAATGTCAAAATGTAAACAAATGATGTCATCAAATATTGGCCTATTGATCGACGTTTTGAGTCCTGTTGGAGGCTCTTAACAAAAGCTAAGCTATGTATCTCTATTTCTGTGCACCAAAGTAGGTCCTAACTTCCTGCTTCCTGGCCTTTTGTTAAGATTTCCTTAAAAGTTGGGAGAGCCAAGAGAAATGTGAGGTGTTCCACTTCAAATCTAGCAGTAGGAAAAGAATCAAGATTATGCGTGTCTATACGACTATTTGACTAGTTGTGTTTTGAAAGGAATTATGTTTGATAGTTTTGTAGAAATAGGTGAGACATCATAGTTGTCTGTGCAATTTTCAATTTGTATTGTAGTTACGAAGATATGTTATGATTCATCAACCTTTGCACAACGAGACTCGGTGCGATGTGCTGACGAACTTCTTAACACATGTCCCAGAATTCACTAAGGAAAATGATAAGTTTGAAACTATAGAATAGTAATGCCACGAAACTCTACTCCACGTGTTGGCCAGGACCTGTGCTCTTGCGGACAACCAATTTTAGCCGTGCAGATTCAGTGAAAAAGCAATCTCTCCATATACGCATTGTTCCGAGGTCCGAGGTCTGCCACAAATTCCATATGCAAAGCATGGATTTGAGCTTTAAAGCAGTTTTCAGTTCTTTGCAGTTTGTACTCTGTCAGCTATTCATGTTCTCTGCAAGGGTAAATTTGGTTGTGCGCATGCGTACAGGCTCTGGAGAGTTTGTGGCCTTGCCTTCGGTTACTGTATAGTTTAGAGCAACGTAGAAAAGTTTCTACCGGAATTAAGAATGTGTACTACTTTATAGTTTTGTCATATTATACAAAATAAAAATGTTAATTTTATTGTCTAATCACAAGCTGAATGATGCGAGAACTATATTATACAATCGCACTTTCTTACCCCGCACCATTGATTGCGATGTTCCTAAAATGATCATGCAATTATACATTTTATCCAAATATCCTTGCCACTCCACCATTCTTTAGTTTAGTCTGACTAAGCCCATATAATTGACTTTATTGCAATAGTTTAACAAGGTAGCAATGTACGGAGGCTAAAAAATTCAGGGAATTTTTAAAATTAGCAAAAGCAGGGGAACCCTTGTCAATAATCATAGAAAAATTAAAGATTTTAATTCTTTCATGAATATTCTATATACCATGGTAAAAAGTTAGGAAAACGTTGTGGGATTTCAAAACTTTAAGATCCATGAAAAGCCTATTTGTTATTCAGCAGTTCGCTGGCGGATCTTAGGGCCTGTTCACATGGAGGTGGGAACCCCGGGCAGGTGAGGTTACCCGGCGAAGTGGGGTAGCCCGCCTGTTCGTATAATCTCTCTTGTTATCTTGATCACGTTTACATGAGGGGTGGGGTACCCCACCGAGGCGGGTTACCCGCTCAGCTAGGGCGGGTAGCCTGCCTAGGTGGGGCGAGGTTTTGTAAGAAATTTCTCATGTAAACGCTAGGTGGGGTAACTCGCCTGGCTGGGGTGAGGTAACAGAGTTTCTGGAGGCTCATATTACAGTAACAAAGCCCGCCAAATTCCAAATAAAATGGCTTCTCGCGCTTATCAACCCGCCGAGTATTTTCGCAAGCATTATCTCAAATTTTTCGAAACTTCTGAGGATGAAAACTTATCACGCGATAGCATCGAAAACGTTTACCGCAGGGCTGTGGGGTGATTCTGGGCTCTTGAGGACTGCATGTAAAAGCGAGCTAGTTTTCGACCACAGGTAGGCGGGCTACCTCGCCCACCTGGGCATGGGGTCCCCCACCTCCATGTAAACTCTTCAAAACAAACTATACGTGCGCATTTTAAAAGAGCACTCGCTTACAGCCAGTTACACGTACATGACACGCACAAGAACATACGACACAACACAACACACGACGCAGTATAACACAAAATGATAAACGTTTGCCACAATAAGCTCATATTTACTCGAGTACTTTTCTAGCTACGCGTGTAGGGGACAATGCACAGATTCATCAGCACGCCAGACTTCATCTCAAACAACAACTCGTATTTAGCGAAGCGAAGCGGCGGTGAAAGCTTGCATAAATCAACTCAAATTGAAAGACCTAAAAAACGTACAATTTTGTGTGGTCTCCTGGCGTAAACACTTGAACAAAATCATTAAACTCAGATCATATCATGGTCATGAAAACTCAAAAACTCTGTACAAAATTAAAAATGCAAATTAACACTTCTGTCCTCGTGATTTTTCGCGTGACCATTACGTAACACAAATTCCTTGGCAAGTCTCCCAAACAACTCGGGCATCGGGACGATCGTCACGTCGATCTCGAGGCCTGATTAGTCAGTTGCAAAGCAAGGAAAAGACTGGGTTCGAGTTTGCACAATTAACCTAATTAAGCTATGAACCCAGTCACAAGAAAGTCAATTTTGGCAAAATTAGTAAGTGAACCAAACCATTTAATAAGTCTCCTATTTCAACGCCTTGAAACTCGTTGGACCTACTAATTTATACTGAATTCGAAGTTATCTTTCTCATGACGGAATAGATTTTCTCAAGGACTTGACTTAATAACGAACTCCCGACGCAATCACGGACACTCATTTTCACGCGTACAAACAAACGCATTGGCAAAACCTGAATGGATCATTTTACTTGATATAAAATTATTCAAATAGTTTTGGTGAAATGGTTCTTGAAACTAACGAAGATAAGCTTATTATTGTGTCACAAGCTGACCACTTTCAAGTACATTATTATAGTATTCTCTTTCAGATTAGGAGGCTTCATTAATGGGAGAACTCCCTGTTCGAACTGAGTTTAAAATTTGTTGCTAAAGGCATGCATGTCTTTTTTAGCCTGGATCACCAGTGAAGAGAACAAGTTGGCGTTTGTCTGGACAAAGAGAGGTTCAATATCTGAGGTCTCAGAAAAATGTACTTATTGTGGACATAGTATGGTACAGGAACCAGTTGAATAAAACTTTACGTCTGACGTTTGCTCTTACGTCCGAGGTTGTTGTAAAGGATTTCCTATTGTTTAGTGTCTGACGTTAGGCCAACGTCCAACGTACAGTTTTATGCAACTGTCTCCTTGAAAAGATCAGTAGAGAACACAATTATCTGTTTTATGAATAACATGTCTTCCGCATCGAATCTACAGCATAAAATGTTCAACAATATATAAACTGAGAACAGTTTCATTTGAAGGAACTCGGTCCATGGTACTGTTCTTGTTTCGTTATTCCACTTTTTACCATCTTTCACCGTCGCATCAGGCATAATGGAAATTCCTGGTGTTTTATCGACCAATATATCATGGTTGTCACTGCAGTTGTGCGAATATCACATAATTGTTATAATTATCTAGTTGTTCATCAAATAACTCCTAACGCAAACAGAATATATTCGGTTCCTATCAGTTGCAGAAACCACAGGACAATTTGGAACAGATATAGACCAAGTAATTTGGGATAAAGTGATAAAATTAAAAAAGTTAAAATAGTTTATGTATGTTATTGAAGGTGAAACGTTCTGGGTTGACTAACTAGCTAAGTTTGTAATTTTGCAAATCATGTTTTGATATTGAAAATAAAAATTGTTTCAACCGTGAATAGTTTGACGACTATTCAAGGCGATTATGCACATACTAAACACAACAATATTTACCCTTGAAGAATATTTATGTTATATGGATTCAGTAGTTTTAAGAACATAACTATAGGTAATAATTTAAGGTAATTACCATTTGAGTTCTAAGCAACATTTTTCAGTTTATTTGAAAACGGAAATGATTATGAAATGAGCCTCGGAGTCGTCAAAATTACTGAAAAACCCTACTCGGTTAGCATTTTATAATGAAATTGTTCGCCTGTATTCGCCTTTAACAAAATGCTGATTCACTCCATAATTTGTCTTATAACACTTGGGAATTTGAAGAACTGATATTGAATTAATGATCTTCAACAGATTTAACTTATTCTCAATTTTAAAAATACAAATTGAACGAGCAGCTTTCTTTGGAACTGTTTAGTCTAATTGCGTGGTAACAATTTACCTTCAGAAAGGAAAGCATTTCAAGTAGTCTTTATTTAACTTCTCCCTCAGCTCATACGTTACAAAGTGCTATGCGTAACTAGAACAAAGTGCCTATTGTTGCGGAAACAACAATCAACGAAAAACAACGAGCAATTTAGGACGACGTGTCGAGTGATTCCTTAGTGGACACTCCGCACTGTGAGGACGCAGTGAGAAGCAGTATGTCGCATCTGATGATCTTCTTACTCCTTTCTTTTACTGTTTTCGTTGAATCAATTGCACACACAAAGACAAGGGAGCTTGGAAAATATTATGAAGAACGTGCAGCTGACGCAGACAAAGCAGAACCCAATAACTTTAAGAGCGTCCTGGAAGACCCATCTCGTTTAGAAGAAAGTAAGTCACAAACATGTCTTTGATGAACTTCAGCGTTACAGATTTATGGCGAGTTCATTTTTTTAAAAAAATACTTAACTCAAAAACTGTTGGTAAATACAAGTATCTTCAATTAGACGTTTATTCTAACATCGTCTTATTGTTGAAGACAAAACACGATATCGGTGTTGTTCTTGGGTGTCGTCTCCATTCCTTGTGACAGTAATTCATGTGCGTGTGTCTCGAGTGCAAACTTTTGATTTTTTCTCATCAAGATTCTATCAAAACAAACAATATAAAAACAATTTCAAATAATTTATTTCTGATAGGCAAATGTCACAAATCAAACAACTCAGTTTAACAAAAAAAAGGCTCCAAGAAAAAACAATTTAGTGCTAATAAAGTTCAGCATGACACACAGAAAAGCATCTATTTTAAGTCTTGATGAGCAAGATTACCATAAAATAAAGGTTTGAGTTAGTTGCTGCTTTAAATTTTGTTATCATATATTTTGACGTCCTTCTTATTACATCACAAAATAAAACAACCGTATAAATTAAGAGCGGGGCGCTTAAAGGCGTTGTATCAGGGCCTGGAAGACTGGGTTCGAGTGGGCAAACTTGAATTCGTGATACCGTAATCCGAAATCAAGTTTTGTAGTTTTGTGGTTTTCATAAGAAAATCGGCTTTTATCGAAAGCATCTTACCGTCATTTTTCTTGAAATCTACAAGTTATTTAAATCAAAACATTTCAGTTAGTTCAATCGAATCGTCTTTACCATAAATATTTATTTGCGATGCGACATGCCTCCGAAACAAAAGCTATTGATCGAAGGTCAGCAACAGCTAAAACGTCTTTGTGAAGGTGCAGTTAAAACCCTAAAATAGTTACATAAAATGCTTAAAATTAGTTGCTTTATAAACGTACTTTAAAAAAGTACACAAAGTCGATCATTTACTGTATATCTATCTATCTATCTAT
>JAOEHT020233121.1:0-10843 GCA_025448195.2 Parazoanthus atlanticus | reverse complement strand
CCATTCGTTATTGGTGTTTTAGTTAAGAAGGGACTGCTCTACAGTCTAAGATACTTCCTGTTCATTCATAATTTATTCAAAAAGTTGTCAGTATTGATAAGGCCAAATAAAAAGATTCCGGTCCTAATCAGAATATTTTTAAAGGTGAATGCATGTGGCATGCGTTTCGTATAAGCTTTTAGTAAACCTCTAATCAGCCTTCGACAATCATCAACATCTTCACAAGTGTGCGGAGTGAACATTTGTCCAAATTGTTATTCAATGTTTCTCTTAAAAAATTAAACAATCATTTGGATCTGCTCTGATCGAAGAGCATAGGAAAATAAACTTTTTTACACCATGAAATTTTAAAAAAGTGAATGCGGCAGCAACTTTGAAACACGGGCGATGATGAGAAACCGCTATTTTTTTAAAACTGGCCAAAAGTAATTTTTGACAATATTCTCCATTTCTAACGATTTGTCAGTAATTATTTAGCTAAGCCATAGCTAGGCCCGGAACAAACACCGAACTTCACATGTACCGAACTAAATAGCGCTTTGGGTCGACCTTAATTAATAAAGTTTGACTACTTGATTAATAAACCATATGCATAATGATTTCATTGGGCCTGAAGCCCGAAATGGATTCTGGTAGATCCCATTCAAGATGGCGGCGAGTTTCTTCCCGAAGCGGGAGTTTTAAATGTTATCGCAACGTGGCGAGAGATTCAAATAAGTTTTGAGACTGAACTAATTTGACTAATTCGCCAAACGAAGTGTTAAGTTTGTAAACTGCGGAATGATTATATATTAACACATAGGATGGACAAAATTCCACGGAAATATTCTTAAATACACAAACATTTGCTTGCGACAAGAGAAGCTTACAAACACGAGACACTGAATGTGTGACAGCGAGGTTCCAAAACCTTAAAAATCGTACGATATCGCTTGAGGAAGGAGGACCAATCCGCAGTTAGGTAAGTGACACGTTGACTTAGCAGTAAATTGTCGAATCTGCTATAAACAATAAATGCTAAACAATGAATATTTTTGTAAAGCAGCGAGCCAGGCCAGCTGCTGTTTTTATGTCGCTGTTCTTCGATATACCCTCCTTGACTTCGTTAATTTGTAGGCGAATTTCATTGTTTACATTTTGTCTCATCAGCATAACATTGGATAAATACAAATTCACAATTGAACCAAAATGAGTCAACAATTCGACAGAGCATAGCACAATTAGTGCACTCTGAAAATTTCATATATGGAATAATTTAGGAGAAATGAATGTTTGGAAATGATGAAAATTACAACAGAACGTATGGCTTGAGGTAACTTCTTGCCTCCAGCCATACAATCTCTATATTTTTTTATGTTTAACATTTCTTTCTCCAAAATTGTTTGATATGCCGAGCTCAAATTTCAGTCGATACTAATTATGCTGTTAACACTATTGAATTCTGGACTCATTTTGTTTCATTCCCATTCACTTCAAATGCACTTAATTTGCCATTTTAGTTCGGCATATGTGAAGTTCGACGTTTGTCCCAGGCCTTATTATGCTCCATGTAATGTTTATAATTAGCACTTCTTCCAAAACCACAAGATGTGGAGCCTTTAGAAAGGTAGTATATTTGCGAGTTGTAGTTGTGGCTTGGATACTGTCCTACACTCCGGCTCCAATTTAGTTCTCGGTCCCTTCTTACAGTACTCTTCTCGCTGTTCAAACTATGTCCTTTGCCGTATCTCTGTTCAATCTCAAAATCTATGTTAAAATTCTATATTTTTAAAAAACTTATTTTTGATCTGTTTTACGTCTTTGTAACTTTTCGGCTTTTTTGAACATCTTTTTAAATAAGACTACTTGTAATAGCACAAAGAGGTTTCATATGCCTAGCTAAGTATGGTTTTTACTATCATTATCCTTGTTGTTTTAAAAAATCGTTGCAAATGTATTGTTTTAGGAGGAATAGCACAATAAATACAGCTGAGCTGTAAATATTTAATTCGCTCTTAGTTAATCTGGTGTCAAATTATTATTATTTGCATATAGTTATTCATTATTTATGAAGCAAGAAAGAAGAAAACACATATGCCCTTCAAACCTTGTGCACTTGCTTATAAGCATATTGACAGTCAATACTCAATACAGCTATTGAGAAAAACTTTCGATCACCTTTGTTTCTGATTGTGCTCTATATACTATTTTGTTAATACTCCTAAGTTTTACGAATTATAAGAACTTATAAGAGGTTGACTCACTTACCCGACAGTCATCAAGGTCACGCAGATATACCAAAATGACTCGGGGATACTTGAAAACTGCTTCCCTCCCTCGATAAACTCCAGATAATAAATAGCGGTGCCGTAGAGGATGATGGCTAGAAAACAGAGGCAGTACAAGAACAAAATGTCAACTGAACATCGACGGAGGGTCAACAGCAAGCATCGTAGACGACGTGAGTTTCTGGTGAGTTTTAAAATCCGCATCACTCGAATTACTTTCAACACAGCAAGAAACTCCGGCTGCACACCAAATTGTTCGAGGATTAAATTTACGTAATATGGCAACACGGCCAAAACATCGATTACATTCATTATATCTCTGAAGAATCTTCCCTTGCGAGGGCATACCAAAAACCTTAGCACCAACTCAAAAGTAAAGATGGCAACGCATACTGAATCAATAGCAAAGAAAACGATTTCGTGTGCCTCCCCGCATGTTTTTCCTTCTTCGCATTGCACTGTTTCAAGTGTGGTCACCAAGACACTGACAAAGATAAAAAAGCCATAAATAATATGAAAATAGACTCCAGCTTTTGTTGTTTTGGATGGTCCAATTGTTCGCCAGATTTTTTGTCGCAAGGATCTCTTGGGTTCGCAATGCAAATCGCCCCGAGCATCTCCTTCGCAGTTCAGTATTTCGCCTTCTTCGTGATCTTCCACAAGAATATTTTTTTCCTTAGGGCTACAGATTTCCCAACAGCAGTCATCAACATCGTAAATGGATAGACCATAAAAGTTTAATTCTTCCTCAAAAGCCTCCGGGCAATCTTCGGTTGAGCAATGAAGATTTCCATTTTGGTAGTAATTTAGAACAAACTTGAAAAGGTACGGATCCCTATCAATGAAGTATTCCTTCCTTTCGGCGTCATAGAACTGTTCAAGTGTTTTTGAGCCTAAGAGTGTTTTCGGGTGTTTCCCGAGTGTACTTTTCCAAGTTTCAAATCTCCTCCCGCTGACATTTAACACGATTCGTCGATCGCCTGTTGAAATCCTTGAACTTGTTGAAGTCTTTGATAGGCTCCGTCGATCTGTTGTCGGAATCTCACCGTCGCAGCTGTTGCTTATGATCAAGGCTGATTTGACAGAAGGGATCATAGACATGCATTCAGCAATCCCACACGTACGCGTTGCGTCAAAAGTTAAACTGTTCAAACAGCCGAATAATTCAGCGGTGCGTAGTGTTTTGTCCTTCATAAAATTTCACTGCGTAAAGTGCTCTTTGATATTCCAAATGCTCTCTTTCGCTAACCGCTGAGGTTGATCAAGTATTTTAATTTTTAGCATGGCTGTTTTTCCATTTTGTACTTATGTCACATACGCATTCCTTGTAATTGAAAAACAAAGTTCTTACGTTGTCCGGTGAAAATCCAGGCTCAAACGTAGTGCTTCATGTTAGTCCAATAATCAATGAAGATGTTTTGCTGACAGCCTGAATTACGGCTTCACTTTTCCTCAAGCGGACCTGATGTGAAAAGAACCGCGATGGATTAGATTTTGAGTTCCTGAACGACTGAAACGAAATTTGCCTACGGATATACTTAGACAAAGGAAGTATGATCAGCAGAATATTACGAATTCAAATTTCAAGGAGGGTCTAATTAATAAGTGGTCTGTGTCGATTCCCATGATTGACGTTGGTTAATCAAATCCGTTTTGCGAAGACATCCTTATCTTGAATTCCCATAACAAATGACAGCGATTTTTTAACAATATTTTCAAACTTTTGAATTCTACCTATTGTAGCAAGAATATTAACAAGAAAAGTAAAATAAAAAAGACAGATGGCTTTCTATTTTTTTTGTCTTATCGTCTAAAGGAATGATATGGAATTTAACAGTCATTGCTTTACTATTGTTTGTGTTCTCTGGATATATATTACATAATTTAGTCAAACTATATTTAGTGGTGAATCAGTATAATGCATACAAAATGTCTGGGGCTTTCAAAAGCAAGAAACTTATTGATGCAAATAGAACTTATCAAAGACACCTTGGTCCTCTTCAAAGATTAATCTTGATAACCTTAAAACTTACGTTTTGATAAATGATTTATTAGTCATGTAATACATTGGCCTTACACGAATAAGATGTAACGTTGGTAATAAGCTGCTTATTTGAAGCTTTGTTTCTGTTCTCCGTCTTGAACTACAGTACGAAAATTTTAATTGAGATGCTCCATTCATTAAACAGAATTAAAGATCAATTCACTCAGTGTGTACTCTGTTTACCAACGTATTGGATGTTACCCGCTTATTCCCACAATAAATGAAGGGACATCCGTATTCTTGTTATTGAGACCGTTTTTAATAAAGCAAAAAATGTGTTTATAAGCCCATATCAGGTGCAAAGAAAATTAGTTTTTGTAAACTAATGATTAGCGAAGATAGCATTGTGAAGAAACTAAAATATGCATTGTAGACACCGCATCATATATGTAAGAAACTGACTAAAATATATAAATGTGAAAGTTGAAAGTAGGATAATTTGAATGACAATTAACCTTCTTTAAAATTGATAATCGTTGCTTCATGTCGGAAATATACAAATGATTTCTTAATTATTTTACTGAGGTCAAAACATCTCTTTTTGGCATGTATAGTGTAATAAATAAAATAATTGACATTTCTATCTTGGTTTTGTGATCAGAAAACACAATATAAAACACAACGTTTTGCCAGGAAAAAAGTAGAATACAAAAACAACTCAAATGAAAACATCTGTTATCTCATATGCCGACCACTTTCTAGAATCGCTGTTCCAAATCGTTTTCAAATTGAATGTACGTGATGTTTCAGGAATCCGTAAAGTTTATTTTTTAATAAAACTCATTATTGTGTGGTTTTGTTCTTATCTTCGTTGAGAGGGCCTAGCTAGGCAGTTATTAACATTCTACTTTCTTTCGCCTCTAAGTTCTTTTTTTTAAATTTTTAATTCAAGGTTTTCTTCGAGTAGTGCTGCTTTCAACGCATTTAACAATCAATAGAAGACTCAACAAAGGTTTTAGATCGGTTAACCTCTGCTCTTGAACAAATCTCGACTTTAAATTATGTTTGTTGCTGACTCCACCATTTTGGTAATTATTCGGCGTCTTTTGTTGTATTTATCATTGTTCCGGTTTCCCGTATGCTACACACAGCATTTGGCGGGGATCTTGCCCCGGGATCTAGCTGGCGTGCGCAGGTTATTGCGGAAAATAGAACTGATTACCACTCCGACGGTTTCAGCCTTCTTACTGGCTTAAATGTCAAAATGTTTGTCAAAGGCTGCACTTTGGTTTTCGGCTTATATTTGTGGAGGAGTCAATTTGGAGAACATTGATTGTCCCTTTCAGCATATTTTTCCAACGTGAACCTAATTTGCCCAGTTTGCAGGAAACGTCAGCAATGTGTACAGCTATTTAAAAAACGTTGACAATTCGAAAGGGACACAACAAGAACAAAAGGACTTATGCAAGCCTTGTCTTTTACCAAGTGTACCTTCAATTGATATGTACACGCGAAGAAAACAAAACCAGATAAAAAAACACGAAATTAAGTAAATTTGATAGATTGCGTAGAACTAGTTTCACAATAAGCGAAAATAGAGCTGCAATCATGCTTTGAGATCTGGGTAAACATTGGGTTTTTCTCAGGTCAACCTTTTTTGAAATAGCTCGGTATAAGACAAGACGGGAATTCGTAACCACTTGGAACTGTATCCGTAGTTTGTATGCAAAATTCTCCAACTGATTATGAAACGAAATGAAGTAACTTTAAAGTATGATTTATAAATTTTCTTTACCAAACCGAACATAAAATAATTTAGCACCAATTTTAAATCATTCCCTATATATAGTTACAGCATGGGATATGTTTGGCATGCTCTTACATGTTGGCGATATAAAAAATCACACCTGATTGTGTAGTAAGCGATGTGCTCTGCCCGCCTTAGTTTATAGTTGCCCTCAATTGTCTTAGACCACGAATCTGCAAAGTCGAATTATACGTTTTTTTCTTGATAAAAAGAAAACTTTATAGAGCACTGAAGTTCGGAATTACCATAACTTAAGAACTATTTAAGAACATTCTCAGGCTCATTAACGCTGTCTTAGATCCATAAAAACTCGGGTTTTTTTCAAGTAGAATAGTTATTTTATTTATACAATTTAACAGCAATTTGAGGCAAAATTTGCTAAAAAGTTAAGAACATCGAGTCCCAGCCTAAATTATCTGATTCTTTTATAAAAGCATGTAGCTGGACTTTTGCAAATTGGTTTACCCTTCCTTTTGGTCACTTCATTCATTTATTTTTTCAATGTGTATTTATATTTGTTTCTTCCGTAATCGAAGCTTTTTACAAATGCACTAGTTATGTTCGTCCCGTCAGCGGAAATTCGTGAGACCGAGAAACAGCAGCCATTTTGACTTTCCATCTTACATCGATCTCTTTAAAACGTTTCGAAACCCTGGATTAACGTGTACCCGTCTTAATTAATTGGTTCTGAAAGTTGAATTGTATAATGCAATCGCATAATTAAAACAACAGGTGCTCCGCCGCTAGTATAACGTACGACAACGAAGCGAGATGAATAACGTTTGGATAAGTTCTTGATACCAATTTTGGACATAAAAAATTCTCTTTTTTAGCCTTCAAGCAGCAAAAAAGCGGACAAAAGTATCATGGAGAATTGCACCACGTACACATATAGCTTGATCAGACACATAGAGTGATCGCTCTTTTGTAGCGTCAACAAAGACGCGAAGTGGAGGTTGCTGTCAGTTGACGACAACATTTTTGACACTTTGTAGGAAAAATAACAAGCCGTGTGTAGATGCTGCACACCGCTTAAAAATATTTTTGTAATTTTGGCACTTTTTCCATATTGTATACTTATATTTTGCATAAAATAGTTATCCATGTACTCAAGTTGGAGGATACGTACGCACATTAATACATCCATGGTAATTTTAAAAGTAAAATCTTTCAAAATACAAGTACTCTTTCTCTCTTCAAAATACGCTAGATTATACTATAGATCTACTATCATTGACTAAATTCTTTCATTATAAACCAACTGTGTAGATTTTGATTTTAAAATACATTTCCTTGTTAGATATTTTTAAATTTCATTTGTACTGGCCTGCCTAGATTAGGCCAGTTAGATTGTATACGAAGCAAAATAATGAGGTAAAGTGTGAAGATGTATAGTTGGGCTGTTGAAGTTGTGACGTAGTGACGTTTAACCGTAGTAGTTTTCGAGATTATGACAACGACAAATCTTTGAGACGCAACTGTATGGTTTCTATATCAACTATTCATTAAGACAGACGGTGTCTTGTTATGACAGCCACTCAGAGTCAGTTGCTAAAGTTTCTGCCTTAACGAGAGCTTTTCTTCATTAAATTTCCCGTTTATCAGAAACGGACAGCTTTGAGAAAGAAATGCGCAAGGTACTTTAGCGGACTCCCCCTCAAGGTTTTTCCGACATAAAATCTGAAGCTTTGCAGCAATTGAAATGAAACTTGCAGTACCAGTAGTCCAATTAAGGACACATCTTTTGACGTTAATTGGATGACGTCATCACTTATAATTTATGCAATATTTATTATGCAAATTAGCTTTTGAATCACAAAATGGAAAATTTTTTACAAAATTCGTTCTATTTTCAATTTTTTCATTTTGTTTTTGAATATTTTCCTATTTAAGCCTATAAATACATGTTTTCTATTAATTTCAAGAAAATTTGCTGCAAATTTTCGAAAAATGAAATTTGATGAAATGATAAACGTTAGTGTTTCTCCAAAAGGCCTAAACGTTTAAGGGTTAATTTTTCGAAGGCAGTTCAAAGGTATAGCACCAAATACACCCTTGGACAAATGTTTTTATATTTACTTAAAAGCTTTGTTCAATTTTAATTTTAACCCAAATAAAAGTATATCTGGAACAAAACGGTTAGTTGTTGACATAAGCACTGAATAATCTAGTCATCCCTTTGACTAACTAACTTTTGGAAAAGTCTCCTAGCAGTAAAAAGAGAAAAAAGTGAAGTACATTTTTGCTTCAAATGTCACAAAATCTTCTACAAGCCAAGGCCATTTAATAATTTTCTCACAAAGTATAGCAACACATATACAGTGCATTTCCGCGTGCTACAGTCTGTTTTCCGATTGATGAAACATTATATCTGTTCTGTCGATATTTTAAATAAATATTTTAATATTACAGAAAGTAAAGGCGCCGGTTTTCCATTATATTGGTTGATTAGAGCCAAATATGATTTTGTTGAATCTTGGTTATATTTGAAGTCGTTTCGAACTCGACTCGTCTATTTCCCCGCTTCGTTAACGGTCTGAGGATTTAATTGTTTCAAACAGATAAAATAAACTCTTCAAACTTTGAATATTCTAATTTCGAAAATAGACACGGATTTACACAAATATACAGCCAAGGCCAATGAATTCATTCAAAGATTGATTGAACTGTGACTTGAATTTAGTAAGACACATGTTCAGGATTTAGAAAATGATACCCATCTGTCATCTCGAATTTAAACAGAAGCCTTTTTTTAACTACACAGTTGACTGTTTTTCACGACAATTAAACACAAAAGAATTTTTTTTACGTCGGTATCATTCATTGGCTTCGATAATATACTAGTTAATCCTAAGATTTCTTAATGAGAAATAACAAATAATTCAACAGCAATATTTCCATGAATGGTACCCAATATCAGACAATTGACTAATGCAAAATGAACTGGCCGGGCGGGTTGCCTGTTAAAACAAAATGTTAGTAGTTGGCTTTTAATAACATACACGTGGCATCAAAATCTCCATATTATAATCAAGCGCGCTCTTTGACCTGAACTTTCTAATCGGAATAAACCTTCGAGCTAGATTGAATTCATGATAATCAGTAGTAAATATTGTTTATTGTTTTAAACTTAATACTAAACAATTCATTTGTGTGATCTTATTTTTTGACCAATTCTATTGAGGACCTGATAAACAGACAGCAAATCTCAAAGCTGCATATTACAATATTTTTCCATTTCCTCTCAAGCAGATAACTGACCAATTGTTGTGCTTCTTATTAAAAACTGTCGCGTTTTGGAAAGGCCAGTTTTTGTTGACCAAATTTTTAGTTCCTCTGCATAAAAGCTGGAACGAAATAATGTCACAACAGAGCTGTGATATATAATACGCAAAATTGAGAAAATTATCAGACTTTATTTTTTTTTTTGTGTTCTCGGACACAATTTAAATCAACTCTACAAAATGCAAGATAAAGCTGTCTGGGTTGCTTCTTTGTTTCGCCTCCCGGGTTTCAAAGTCTGAAATTTATGCAAATATAATGGTGGCACTTAAAGACTTTTTTAAGAGGCAAGTTTTAGAAATGATCAGTAGTAATAATCTACATTTTGGTAAAAGCTAATCGCTAGTCCATAGCGGAAAGTTTATGGATATGGGCTGTAGAATTAAAATAAGGGACAAAACTCAGTGCATTACAACTAATTTCCTAAACCGGCAGGACTGAGAGCAAAACTTTGACGCAGAGCGAAAATATATCCATTCCTAGCTTTTCCACTAACTTTTACAGTCTTGTTTGTCTCGGTAGTACCAAGTCTGATTTAAGCTTGGACTTAGTTTCTTCTAAATATAAAGTCTCTGATATTTAATCCGATCAAATGTAACTAAAAGGTTGCCATGGAACTTATCGATTCCGCCTTTTTGGAGATAGCCTTATGTTCTGAAGAACCTCTTTCTTATTATTATTTTTTTTTTAAGCGTTTACTTCAAATTACTAAAATATGCTGCCAAAAACACTTGAATTGACAACTTTTTACTTACATTACACAATTTGTGGTACAACAGACGTTTCGACCTGTTTCCTAAGCTTCGCGCCTCAACGGTCCTCCACGTTTCACTTTCACTGACCTTCAAGTCCAAATATGGAGTCAGGAGCAACGAACACAGGGAGCCCAACTCTACAGAAACATTGACAAAAGTTTAAAAATAACCCAAAACTGATAAAAACTCGCGGAGTTGGATGCGAAAGAAAATTGTGCGACTTTTAAACGGAAAGACTGGGTAGCAATCAAAAGTTGACTAGGACCGCTTTTTAAAATGCTTAAGGGGGTGGGGTTTCATTGAGCCCCCAAAGGATTTTCAGACCTCAAAACTTGACGATCGACTAACTGCCAAAATCTCTTTAGCAACTGTAGCCAAGACTGGGCCAGTGTTTTGACGTTAATTGCAGGACGTCAGCACTAATGACGTTATCGGAAAAATGATGCAAATTAGGTTTTCCTTTTCAGAATTGTAAAAATGCTCGATAAACTGCTCTAAAATCCATTTATTTCAGTTTTCTTTTGGCTATTTCTTAGTTTTAGCGTGACCTAAAATATTTTTTATTACAATTTCCAGAAATATAACAAACACTTAAAAAAATTTTAAAAAAATATAAAAAATAAAAAAATCCAAGGTGGCAGCCAAACTGGTGGACTATCTGTTCCCATAGCAACGTTTATTGTTGCCATGAAAAAGTAATTAGTAGGTTGTGTACTAATTGCATGAAATTAGTAGGGGGTCGACGGTG
>JAOEHT020233020.1:0-10844 GCA_025448195.2 Parazoanthus atlanticus | reverse complement strand
GAGAAGAGAAGAGAAGAGAAGAGAAGAGAAGAGAAGAGAAGAGAAGAGAAGAGAAGAGAAGAGAAGAGAAGAGAAGGTATTATAAGATACGATACGATACAATAAGATAAAAAAAGACGAGACGAGACAAGACATGACAAGACAAGAAAAACACGACAAGACCTGAGGATAAGATAAGACAAGACAAAAAAAGAAAAAAAAGTAGACAAGGCAAGGTAGGCCAGAATAATACAAGACATGTTTACATAAAAAATGATGAATTATGATAAGATACCATAAGCTAAGGTAAGATAAGGTAAGATAAAGAAAATAGCTAATAAGAAAAGAGAAGACAAAATAAGATAAGACAAGAGACGATACGATATGGTAGGAATAGACAAGAGATGAGATGAGATGAAAGAAGAAACTAAGAAAAAGAACTCAAGATAAGATAAGATAAGATAGGACAAGATAATATAAGATAAGATAATATAATATAATATAAGATAAGATAAGATAAGATAAGATAGGAAAAGATAAGATAAGAAAAGAAAAGAAAGGAATAGTCGTGTATAAACGGATGATATCTGAAAAACACTAGCAGAAGAGATAATATAAAAGAGTTTAGTTTGAGCTTACCTTTCCCAAAAACATTCTTGATGGTGTTATCCAATCTTCTTTGTTGAAAAATGCGGCCTCCGTAAAACAATAGGATTTGGAAACTAACGGAAAAATTATCTTTTGAAAAAGCTTGTCCATCCGACGTCATAGTGGTTTCGTGAATGCAGTTGCTACGCAACCAAACTGCGCACGTGCGTTACTGTCCGGCGTGGTTCTTCAAACAAAACTGAACAAAAGAAAATAATTAATATCAAATTAAGAGGATGGTGGAAGGTTGGGGTTAGCTTTATAATAATTGTTCCTTCAGATAGAATTGAATCAGAGAAAATAGCTAGGGTAAATTCAGATTTGAGGAATGGGGAAGGTTGGGGCTACCTACATAATAATTGTTTCTTCAGATAGAATTGAAAGAAAGAAAATAACATGAGTTATTGAGTAAATTCAAATTTGATGGATTGGGGAAGGTTGGGGTTAGCTATATAATATTTAATTGTTTCTTCAAATTAGTGATAAGACAAGATAAAATACGACAAGTTAAGGTGAGATATGGTGAGATAAGATAAGTTATGACAAGAAAAGACAATATAAAATAAGATAAGATAAGTTAAGTTGCGGTAAAGTAAATAACAACGATATGATGCGATAAGGTAAGAATAGACATGGCACGGTAAAAACAGTTGAGATAAGAAAAGACAAAAGAAGATAAAAAGACAGGACACGATAAGACAAAATAAGATAAGATAAGATAAGATAAGATAGAATAAGGTAATATAAGGTAATATAAAATAGGATACGATGTAATTGATAAGATAAGGTAAGTCAGGTAAAGTAATGTAAGGGAAACTAGAAAAGAAAAGAAAAGAAAAAATAAGACCAAAAAAAAGAAAATATAACAAAAGTTAAGATAAGGTAAGATAAAATAAGACAAGAAGATATAAGGTACCACACGACACGACACGATACGATAACGTAAGAATAGATAAAAACGATAAGATAAGTGATAAGAAAAGGTAAAACAAGGTAAGGTAAGATAAGTAAGACAACACAAGACAAGACAGGATAAGTCAAGACAAAACAAGATCAGGTAAGATAAGGTAAGGTAAGATACGAAAAGATGAGTTAAGTTGAGGTAGGTCAAGATAAGATAGGATAAGATACCACCAGGTAAGAATAGAAAGGTTACGATAAAAACGATTCAAATAAGATATGACAAGATAGGAAATGAAAAGATATGATAACATAACATAAGAATAATTAAGAAAAACAAGACATGCAAGATAAAATAAGTCATATGAGAAAGACAAGATAAGATAAGATAAGATAAGATAAGATAAGATAAGATAAGATAAGATAAGATAAGATCAGATCAGATCAGATCAGATCAGATAAGATAAGATAAGATATGATAAAAATGTGATAGGATAAGATACGATAAGCTTAGGTTAATTTAAGTTGAGGTAAGATAAGATACGATAGGATACAAGAAGGTAAGAATAGATATGATACGATAAAAACGGTTAAGATAAGAAAAGACAAGATATGACAAGACAAGACAAGACAAGATATAAGGTAGATTAAGGTAAGATATGGTAAGGTAAGGTAAAGTACGACAAGACAAGACAAGAAAAAGAAATGAAGACAAAGAAGACAGAAATAAAATATTCAAGACGAGAAAAGGCAAGGCAAGGCAAGATAAGAAAGTTACAATTCGTTACGATAAGATACCGTAAACATCCGAATACAAACCCGTCCCCCCGAATGTAAACCCTCCCGAATATAACCCTCCTAATCTAAAACGCAAAATTCCTTCCGATTATAAGCCCCTCCGAATATAAGCCCATGAGCTTATATTCGGAGGGAGCTCAGTCATTATCTTGAAATAAACGTAAACCAATTCGACTTTGCAGCTGTTGTTTTGTTCAAATAATGTTAAGTAGATTTTTGCAAGTATCATTTTAGACTCTTTGAAGACAATTAAATAACCATTTAACGTGCTAAGGTGTTCCTACTGTCATTTGAATATAAAAGATTTTGAGGCGCAAATATTTATACGGTCGTATGCCCAAACAATTTTAAAACGCAAACTTCCCTCCGAATAATGCCCCTACCCCGAATTAAAGCCCACTCCGAATAAAAGCCCATTAAAAGTGCTTTGAAAGCTATAACCCAAGGACTTATATTCTGAAGTATACGGTAATATAAGATAACATAGGATAATGTAAGATAAGACAAGGTAAGATAAGACGAGAGGAGATAAAATAAGATAGGATACGATGGGATACGATATGGTAAGAATAGATATGATAAGAAAAAAAAGATTAAGAAAAGAAAAGAGAAAATTTAAAAAATGACAAAAGATAAGGTAAGAGGAGAGAAGATAAGGTACGATACGATAAGGTAAGAACAGAAAAGATACGAGAAGGTAAGACAAGTGATAAGATGATGTAAAATAAGGTAAGGTAAGATGAGATAAGCTAAAAGAAAGAGGGAAGAGCAGGGGCTTATTTAAGCCCTCCACTTTCTTTGCTTGGAGTTTTTAAGAAATTATAGAGAGAGGTTTTAAGATCTGCAGTCTTTCTCGGACGTCGTAACAACGAACTTCCTCTTCCTCAGTTGACTGAAGAATAAAGTTATCTATAAGTCTATCAATATGTTGTAAAACGAACGCAATAAAAAGTAGCACTATTGACATAATTCGCAGTTCAGTTTATGGCCAGCTGTGGTGTATCCACCTTTACCTTTAAATTTTGTGCCTTTCAATTACCTTGTTTTGGTATATATATTGGATTCAGTTTTGATTGGTTCTTTCGCCCACTTGCGCCATAACTGCGACAGTACGTTGCAAAGCAGGTTGCGGTGGACATGTTACACGCTGCAACTGGCTTCGCAACGTTGCGAAAAGTAGAAGATTGTTCTACTTTTTCTGCATCTTGCTTCCCAATTTTTCGTTCCGTTGCAAGTTTCAGAAACGGGGTGTTATACGCGCAATTTCTTCTGCAACTTGCTTCGCAATGGCGTTGTGTTGCAGGTTGCAGAGAAAACTTGCCTCGTGTAACAGGGCCTTAACTCTAACAACAAAAAATTGGCAGTTAACCGATCTTTTTCATGCCGTGATATGCAACGGTGAAAACCCTAGAATACATTTACGCATGAAGCTACGTCAGGCATGTGAGCCTGTTTAGCAAGCTACGATACATCAGTGTATCTAATATCAATCAAAACTACAAAAATTAGTTTTGCTTGAAAGAGACAAATCTTACGCAGAATCTCGCGTATATAATGATACTCTAATCAAAAAATTCGTGTACTTTCAAATTACGAAGTTATAGGCACTCATTTTTTGCCGAGATTATTTAATGTTAACTTTAAAAAAGAGAGCCTTTACCCAACTTTGGCCTAACCGTAGCTAAGCAACGACGAAGTGACGTCATCAAAATCCACCTGGAATATATGTACGCCTCAGGGTACGTCAGATATGAGCTTGTGCTACAAGATACGTCAAATGGGCGAGTTTGGGGAGATTTCCAAAAGATCTAAAATTGGTCATTTTTGGTATCTTAACAAAGGGGTATCCCTTTGCAAAATTTCTCAAAAGGGCGTCAAATAAAAAGTTTGAAAATAACATTTCTTATGCAGAATGACACGCAAATCACAAATGTGCAATCAACAGATTCTTGCAATTTCACCTTCCTAAGCAATAGGCGGTTCTTTAACAGAGATTCTTAAATCCAACACTAAGAGACGAGGCTTTAACACGAATATGACAGGCCGCAGCTAGGAACCGTGACGGCATTGAAAGGCCCGCTCAGAGAAAATGTACGTGTTAACATTAAGTTAGCATCAGATATGGGAGCTTGTACGACCAGCTGCGTCACACAGGCGACTTTGGGGCAATTTTCCAAAACATCTAAAACTGTGGCCACTTTTGGAATCTTAGCAATGAAATACTAATTTGCCAAATTCTCGAAAGCGCAAATAAAAAATAAGTATATTGTTCATAAAATCATGTGCAAATTATGATGCTTCATTCGCAAAATTCCTGCAATTCAACTTACAAAGTTATAGGCGTTTCTATTAGCCAAATTCCTTAATGCTAACACTACAAAAACGAGCTGTCAACACAAATTTAGCCTGACTGTAGCTAAGAAACGGTGAACCTGACGTCACTAAAACCCGTCTAGGTTAACTGTAAACTTCAAAATACGTCAGTTATGTAAACGTTCTTCACATAGGCAACTTTGGGGCAGATTTCCAAAAGATCTGAAATCGATCGTTTTTGGATTGTTAGCAAAGGGACAGCCCTTTGCAAAATTTCTGGAAAGTGCGAAAATTAGATTGGTTTGAAATATCATATGTTACGCATAATCACGCGTAGATAACAATGCTGTATTCAGAAACTTTCTGCGATTTCAATTTGCAAGTTTTAGGTGTTCTTTGGCCGAAATGTCCTAACTTTAACACCAACTGGCCGTTAACCCAATTTTGCCTGGCCGTAGCTAAGCAACGGTGGATGTAATGTATCTGAACCCACCTAGAATAACTGTAGGCAAGACGAGCTACGTCACAAATGCTACTTTGGGACATTTTTTCAAAAGATCTAAAATCAACCGCTTTTGGCATCTTTGCAACATTTCTTGTGTCAAAAACAGATTGGCTTGAAAGTATATCTGGCTTGATTTTCCAAAAGGTGTCAACTAAAAGTTGGACTAAACTTGTCTCATTTTGTCATAAAAACACCTAACTTCAAACCACCATAACTTTGTAGTCCTGCTTCAAAATTGATGTGGTTTTTTTAATAAAACAGGGCATTTCAAGACTGCCATTATCAACGTGCCAGTTTTGTTTTATTGATAAAGTATTGGCAGGGGGACGAATCGTACCATTTCATAGCTAGCAATCACCTTCTGGAAAATCCATCCGGATTAGGCAAACGTAAACAGTAATATTCGATAATAAACATCATTATCACTAAATCGCAAGATTTGAGATCATAGTATAGAGGGACGAAAGTTTAATAAGTAGCTTTTCATAGTCGTCGTTAGACAAACGTAAACGGGAATATTCGATAACAAACATCATTTTGACCGACTTTTACAATCGCAAATTTGAGAACATGATAACAAATGGCTAAATTATAAAAGGTAGCTTTTCATAGTCTTCATCTGGCTGGATTTTTCAAAAGGTGTCTTCTAAATGTTGGACTAAACTTGTCTCATTCTGTCATAAAAACACCTAACTTCAAACCATCATAACTTTGTTTTACCTGTTCTAAAATTGATACGGTATTTTGCATAAGACATGGCATTTCAAGACTGCCATTACCATTGTGCTAGTTTTGTTTTATCGATAAAATATTGGTTGAAAAACGCTGCTGAAATTTTGCACTATAATATGATCTTAACGGCCTTTCCTGGTGATTTCAGTTAACCTTGTCTTATGAAAAATGCGCGCCTTTCAGCTGTCGTTTTCGATTTAAATCAATTAACAGACACTTTGAAAGCTCCCTGAACTTCCCTTTCTTCAGAAATGTGAAGAACATTTTCGATTTTAAAAGAGTAACGTTTCTCTTTTATCATTCGGATGACAGCAATAGACTCTTTTAAGCAGCAAGGCACTAACACGTGGGCACGTTGAAGGTGTGGTTCGTGTGTCTATGCGCGCTGTTTGGGCAGATCGTGTATGTATGTATGTATGTATGTATGTATGTATGTATGTACGTACGTACGTACGTACGTATGTATGTACGTATGTATGTATGTATGTATGTATGTATGTATGTATGTATGTATGTATGTATGCGTGTAGCTCTGTATACAGTTGCTTTTGTGAAGTCTTGGACAAATGAACTCACCAGGCGGTGCC
Organism: Parazoanthus atlanticus; assembly: GCA_025448195.2. NCBI lineage: Eukaryota > Metazoa > Cnidaria > Anthozoa > Zoantharia > Parazoanthidae > Parazoanthus > Parazoanthus atlanticus. The sequence continues at coordinate 4,382 of JAOEHT020233020.1, read as the reverse complement.
AGCTAACACGAATTTGACCTTCATAATTAAGTTCAAACTCGCTAGGAATTGCATTGTGTTGCCAGACAGACTCGCTAGTTCGTTCTGTGCGCGCGTAACAAAGCAAATCAGGTAAACTTGCATCAACGAGCTTATTCAAGTAGCGGCGCTTCATTTCGACGTACGTTCGATCCATGCAAGTCAACTTGCGTTCACATTTGAGCCTATTCAAATGCTCATACAAGTTGATACAAGATCATGCAAGTTATGGCTATGCCAAGTGCAAGTTACGAACTTGCATTGACCTGTAACGACGCGATTTGCGAATCCGTTTGGCAATGTATAAAGCGTATATGGTTGTGCGCATAACTAGTGTAAATTCGTGTTTGCGTTTTATTGGAAGCTTTTGTGCGCGTCGAGCTATGTTGACATTAGCAAAAGACTAGCTAAGTTATTCAATTTATTTCGTATTACAGGGCGGAAAAAACGCGTTCTTGGCTTAAGGATATCTCTGGTTTGTTAGCTTTGATATTTGGTATGCACAAGCTCCTTTTTGGTCAAGGAAAAATACATCAAATGTAAGAAGAATTTGAAAAATGCTATGTTGAGAAACATAATTCTCTACTTGAGGAGAGGAGATCTTTTGATCAGCAGAAAAACTAACATTTTCATCCATTTCTTTTAGTTTTTCCTTCCTAGTTGATGTGTATTTACTCAGATGTGTTAGCTACCGTAGAGACGTTAAAAACGTTCAAAGTTTGACAAATCTTTGCGATACTTTGAGAATACGTTAAACAACATAATACCGTTTTTCGCTCGCTCTTTATAATTTCCTCCATCCAGCTCTCAGCCTACACGTTTTTTTTTTTATAAGAACCAGTAAATTTTGGCTGAGGCTGAACTGTTCTTAATTTTTTTGGCGACTTCAGCCACAAATTGTTCTTAAATTTTTCTTATTTCCAGATTATTCCACACATTGGATTAGATGTAGAAAACAACACAGTCAGTGCATGTTCATGCGCAACAGTAGTAATTTTGTTATCAAATTGAGCCGTTTTAAAACGAAATATACATGCATCAATGTAGGTTTTGGGCAACTACCCACCTACCCCTTCCTTAGGTTAGGGTTTGAGTCAAGGGCATCTAGTGTTAACAGAACGTTATGCTTAACATGAAATCGATGTTAGCGTTTAAAAGAAACTTCAATTTTGGTTAAGACGTAATCGTGTATTTTGCAATTTTACCTGTGGACTTTCATTCAATAAAATACTGAAATTATAAACTTCAGCCTGAGCTTGTTCTTAGCTTGTTCTTAATTTTTGGGCAAATCTCAGCCTGGGTGTTCTTATAAAGTTTGTTCTTATAAAAAAAAAGCGTCTATTTAGTAGTTAGATCTAAACTCTACTTATTTAGTTGACAGGTTATCACATTTTAATCCGGGTCTGCCGTTACTTGTGTAATTTTAAATCACTCCAGTCTGATGACAACGTACTTTTAGACTCGCGAGCGGGGTTTAGCTTTCAGCTAGTTTGGAGCTATTTATCAGTAGTGGACGTGAAAGAAATTGTAAACGTGTCGTGAACTCGGGACCTGAAATTTTCAAGTTTGTTTTAATAGAAGTTTGTTCTTACGAGTTAGCTTTTTTTATTAATGGACTCAGTTTTTGAAATTGACGAAATCTTGATGGTTTGCGAAGAGCGTACATTGTACATGGAATAAAGGAAGGGGGTGTTTTGCAGTATATTCCTGTCTGGCCTTAATTGGGTGATATAACTTAGTGGTAATGGTATTGTAAATAGTTCTTTGTCTGCAATTTTTAGCATTCAAAGAATTATGTCGGGTCATATGTTTTATGTTTTTCAAATCATGTCCGTATTTCTTTTGAAAAAACGAAATAGATAGTTAACGGTTTTAAGAGGGTTATTCGTATCAGTTCACTTATCTACATGATTATATTATTATCATAATTACCTTTATTATTACTATTACTATTACTATTATTATCATTATTATTATTATTATTTATTGCTTCAGATGTTATAACTTAAGTACCGCCTTGTTGTAAAATAAACCAGCAAAACAACTGAATTTACAGTAACAGAAACAGCGCAGGACCTAACTGAGCCCTTTTTGTGACCTACCCCCCACCCCCCGCGTCGTCCCCCGGCTCGTTTAAATCTAACATTTGTACAAACTATAGACCCTCCCCCTGCGTTTTGAGCGGGAACTCGTGCATGCGTAGTGCAAGTGCTTGACACTTGACACTTGTTTCATATTCTGGCGCGAAATTGTCTTGTGTCAAATTTAGAAAACCTTTTAATACGAACGAGTACAAATCTAGGGCACTGCATATAACCACAGTTTATGGCAATTCGATTCACTAACTACACTTGCGTTTTTATAGTTAAGAAATCGTGCCATTCGTAGTATTTTTCTTCAGTTACTTCAATCTTTAAAGTTTGGAAAGGGACTTCTTTTTATTTTATTTTATTTTATTTTGTGACCGGGACCGAAGTGAGTTGATTAGAAATCTCCTAAAGCTGTAGCTGACAATTGATATATGACCCAAAGCAATGGATGACCTACATGTATGACAAAGATTGTACTGTCTACAAAACTGCCCACAGATATCTCATTAAGACAGGGGATTCTGATTGACATCTCGAGAGTATCCGCAAGCGTTTATATTCGTCTTTTGAAACATCATGCGCTATTACCATAAATCATAATTGAACTTTTTCTTCTGGACAAACTGGTGGAACAATCTTATCTCGCAATAACTGTGAACGGTCGTGTGGTCATTAACCGCATTTTATTTTAAATGTCCAACTATTATACGATAGGTTTAGAAAATGTTTTTGTACAATGCTGCCGCCACTACTGGTCGCCTTCAATTGTATGCCCAAACAGATAACCTTATTGTTAAATAAATAAAGTGTAAACAAACGTGTTTGATTATTTTAAAGATATCAAAATGACAAAAATGTGTTGGTTTAAGCTAGCTGCTTTCGTAAATCGAATTGCATTATTCAAGTACACAGTATACTGCAAATAGCTCTACGTGTATTTATAGCTCGACCACCCGCCTTAATGTAAAAAAACGTGCGTGTCTCGCATATATTTGATGTATTGATAGTATTTCATATATATATGACAAGTTTTCAGTCGATTTTCTCGGGCTAGACAGATCGCGTGACACAGAACTAGTTATAACTTGAATTAAGTGAATTTTAAAAGCAAGTAGATTTCGTACGTGAGGACACGTCATCGGGTTTTTTGTCGATTATTCATGCGTGAGTTGCTCGTAGCAATTGCCTTAGCACTGTTCAAAGTCTGCTTCACGCTGCCGGCTGGAAACACTTGTAAAGCCTGTTGTGGAACACAGCACATCATTGGTAAGACTCTAGGTTTTTAGCTTTCTGTTTTTCTGTTGATTACGAACTTATATTTGCATTTGTTGTTGTATCTGGGCAAAAGTTGTTGTATTCGGGCAAAAGTTGTTGTATTTGGGCAAAACTTGTTGTATTTGGGCAAAGTTGTTGTATTTGGGCAAAACTTGTTGTATTTGGGCAAAACTTGTTGTATTTGGGCAAACGTTTTTGTATTTGGGCAAAAGTTGTTGTATTTGGGCAAAAGTTGGTGTTAATGGGAAAATTAAAGTTGTTGTATTTGGGCAAAAGTTGTTGTATTTGGGCAAAAGTTGTTGTATTTGGGCAAACGTTGTTGTATTTGGGCAAAAGTTGTTGTATTTGGGCAAAAGTTGTTGTATTTGGGCAAACGTTGCTGTATTTGGGCAAAAGTTGCTGTATTTGGGAAAAATCTCGTGCATGCGTAGTGCAAGTGCTTGACAATTGTTGTGTTTTCATATTCTGGCGCGAGATTGTGTTGTGTCAAGTTTACTGAGAAAACCTTTACGAACGAGTGTAAATCTAGGGCACTGCATATAACCGCAGTTTATGTCAATTCGATTCACTAACTACACTTGCTTTTTTATAGTTTAAAAATCGTGCCATTCGTAGCATTTTTCTTCAGTTACTTCAATCTTTAAAGTTTGGAAAGGGACTTCTTTTTATTTTATTTTTATTTTGTGACCGGGTCCGAAGTGAGTCGATTTGAGGGATCCCTTTGAAATCTCCTAAAGCTGTAGCTGACAACTGATATACTGTCATCCTGCCTGGGATTTTTCATCTGTGACCCAAAGCAATGGATGACCCATGACAAAGAAACTGCCCGCAGATATCTCATTAAGACAGGGGATTCTGATTAACATCTCGAGAGTATCCACAAGCGTTTATATTCGTCTTTTGAAATATCATGCGCTATTACCATAATTGAACTTTTTCTTCTGGACAAACTGGTGGAACAATCTTATCTCGCAATAACTGTGAACGGTCGTGTGGTCA
>JAOEHT020232930.1:0-10845 GCA_025448195.2 Parazoanthus atlanticus | reverse complement strand
CCCCCCCCCCCCCCCCCCCCCCCCCCCCCCCCCCCCCCCCCCCCCCCCCCCCCCCCCCCGCCGTTGGCCCTCGCACTCGTGTAATCGCTTTTAAAAAAGGCCGTTCGCGCCCAAATCTGGTACCATTTGAACAGAATTTTTAAAATTTTTCCTATGCATGTGAAAAACGGAAATGTTTAAATATGTAAAGAAACTGTAATCTGAGAAGATCGAAAAAAACGGGGTCACCGTGCTTTCTTTAAAATCAGCTGCAAAGTTCTCATGTCAACGCATGTGTAAAACAAAACCGCGTGTGATCCCGCGCGTCAAAACTGTTTGTACGTGGAAGAATCTGGGATCTGATCTAACGAGCAACTTGTGTATCCATTAATACACAACGTATTATAATTCACCTGAGCACTAAGTGTTGCGTTCTTGCCCAAAAAGGCGCAAGTTTATATTATTAACACTAAACAGTAACTGAAAAGTTGAGGCTTTCTCTATTATTTGACAGTGTGCTCTTTTTAGCTTTCACGGAGAGCTATCGAGTTTCGGCGAAAACCAACCCTCATTTGTGCGTGTATTCGACAACAACACGACCGGCGATGGCAACAACAACACCAACAATGGCGACAGCGACAGCACAGATAACAACTGGGACAATGACAACTACAGCGAGAACAACAATGATGTTGTTAATAACAGTACATGTTACAACAACAACAACAACAACAACAACAACAACAACAATGGCAAAAACAACAACAGCAATCACGTGTACATGCATGGCCATGATAATGGCAATGACAATGACAATGACAATGACCTCTACAGTGACAACAGCAATAACAAATATCATTAATGACAGTGATAACGAAACTAACAGCAACAACGAATAAGACAACGGCATTGAGAAAATGACAATTGCAATGACAACAACAGTAACAGTTATAATAACAATGGCATTGACAACGAAAATGACAGCAAGAATGCCAATGACAACAGGAATGGCGACAACAATGACAGCAAAAACAACAATGACAATTACAACGAGAGGTGCAGTGGCGACGGTAATGCCAATGCCAATGACTATGACAACAACATGTCACGTTGTTTCTTTGTTTAGGAGCCAATGAAAATTCAGGAACGCGCGCTAACCGTGGGTTCACCAATCCAGGTTTGAGGAACGCTTTTTAGACTAGACGGTTTAACTAGACCTTGGTTAGGAAGATTGACTCAGGGGTTAAGTGAATCGAGGTTTTTAGGAATTGAGCCCAGAGCACGAGCACTCAAATGGCTTAAAAGGTGCATGGTCCATTGTTCTATATTGATTATTTTATTGCTTTTATCACCTTATTATTGTTTTTACTTCTGCCGAGGGGCCGTGATGTCAATTTGGACGCGAGTCTTGTTTCTTCTCTCTGCTACCGGCGAAATTACCTTAATATTTCTATTTATTTTTCGTTCTTGTCCAATAATATGTTGTTCAAATTGTTATGTAATATCAATGTCTGGCGAAACTTTTAAAATAAAGTGTAAAATAAAAACCGGTGGCAAGTTTGTGTTAAGTCAGTTATTGTTTATTAATAGCCTTTATTAGCTTAATCACCCATTAAAGCTTCGGTAAACTATATTTCACAACTGATGAATAAACAACCGTACGCTGCACTTTCTATGAAGTAATCTACATATATATAAAATAAAACACATATAGATGGGGTTTATGGTTAGGATCAGTTGTTATTTTACTTTGTAACAGTAAGTATGGCTAGAAAGTGTTGAAGTTGGATAAGCTTCACTGAACGATTCTAATTTGTTCATAATTTTGGGCAAGTTGTAGTCTTAGGTTTTTGTAAAGAAACAGAAAGAAAGAAAAAGCTAATGGTTGAAACTCACCTTTTTCACATTCAGTATTTTATTCCGAATTGCGCTTAAGTTATGGACAATGTGATTGCATGGGTCATAGTGGAAACTAAATTTGAAAAAATAGACAGATGGCCCAGATCAAGAACTTTAAAACACTTATTTGCATGTAAGTAATATTAACTATAGTTATATTTTTTAAATTAGATATGGGTTTTGATCAACGAGTGTTGATATAGTATGTTTCAGTTCGCCGTAAGGTTGGGCGTAAAGCTGACGTTTGGAGCGTTAGCCCTTCGTCAGAGCAGACTACAGTTTATATATACCTGAATGTGGTGCAATCAACTGTTTACCAAAATCAAATGTGAAACTTCCTTGCTCTCTCGCGCGATATTTAGTAGCGATTCCCCGTTCCATTTTCAAAATTTATAGAAATAAACGTTCCTTTCTTAGTCTTAGCCTGAGGTTTGTTGTTAGCATGTCCTTAAATTTCAGCATTTTCAGCCTGAACGTTCTTATAAAAAAGGTTCTTATAGATAAATAGAAAAGAGTGCAGGTGAACTTTCCGGCGGTTGGGTGGTGTTTTAAAACCGCAAAGTGTACATGTCTGTAGATTTGTGAATCGTGACTGGTTACATAGAATTTGTCCGCTTCAGACACGCAGTCAGTTAGTCTATTATGTTTGATTGACAGAAGACCAAAACTAAACTACAGACTAGAAATTTGTTTTAAACAGGTGGACCAAACTAGTAACTGTCTCACTTAAATAATGTTCCCATGCTAGTCTGCAGACGTGCACATTTTGCTTAAACTTCAGCGTTTGGTTCAGTAAGCTCCATTTATAGCATTTGTACAGAAACGTTCAAACAAAGCGATTAACCTTTTTTTTCTAGATTCCAAATTCTCTATCTTTTCGTGCACCCTTGGAAAGCAGGTGCATCTCTCAAGACATAGAGTTCGGTCAAAACAGTGTACTCTCACGTGGCTGGGTTCACTGGCTTCATCAAGATCAACTCAAGTATTTATATTGTATAGTCATTATACAAGAATGTGCTCGTATGGAGTGACTAGAAACCTTAGTTTGTTCAGCTTGTAAAGCCATCTCCTTCCCGGTTATGTATACAAATAAAATATCTGTCAATGCGCAGTGTTTGGTTCACTTTCACGGAACAGGTCGTGCAAAATGAACCCAAATATTTACATTTCAGTACTTTACTTCAGTTCGATTGTCCACTGCTCCATGATGGATGTGTGTAATTTGACAACGATGCTTCTTGAGGTGGCCTGAACGTGGATGTGGATGAATTACCCTGGTAACCATGGTAGCACGGATCGTAATGTAACAGGTGTGTGCTGTGGGGCCACATTGGAGCACTATTTAAGGGGTAGGTCCAAGGAATGTAGTGAAGACCGCTGTACAGGTGGCTAGAGCCATGCGCGTCCGCGGGCACGTGTCTTGAGGTACACAGTGTTGGCACCGCCTTAAGACCAAGCGCGAGCCGTCTGCGCTTCGACTTCATGCGTCTGTTTTGAAACCAGATTTTTATTGTTGTCTCCGAGAGATTCAACGTCTGCGCAAGTTCGCATCTTCTTGTGCGAGAGACGTAGTTCTCACGAAGGAACTCTTTCTCCAGTCGATTGAGCTGCTCCCGAGTGAATGCTGTCCTGTAACGTCTGGTGCGCGTGCTGTCATCTGATCCACTCTGACCCTCTAAACAATGGGAAAGAAATACTCAGTCTCAAAATTTGAAAACAATAAACCAAAGCGGCCCGCCGAAGCTAACCTCTTGAATCAATCAAACTTTTATACTGTCAAATTCAGCATACAATCTTCCCCCTTTAAAAGTCTACTGTTTATTTAACACCCTCGTTTTGTATAAACCACTCAAAAAAGGGAAACGATTTTTGGATATCGTAAAAAAAACCTTTTAAGGTCGTTTTTTGTTAGTATGTTGGGCCGGCAATGATAAAAATAAAGCTTTGAACCATACATTTTTTTATAGGTCGTATAAGGATCTAGAGACTAGATTTCTATTTAAAATATACGGTATTACTATACCAGGGCCGTAGGAATAGGGGGAAAGGGGGGTGTTTACCCCTAACTTTCTGCGCGTATGAAACAAAATGTTTTATACTTTCGTATTATTCAGTTCTTCAACTCCCCCCTATAAAATTTATGTAAATTAATTGAATTAAAATTGCTTCCTACGGCCCTGTCTAATAGAAGTATACGTTATACTGAAACACAATAACAATGTATATTGGAGACGACGAACCCACATTTTACATAAGTCTTCTTTAAAAATCACAAAAGTCGCCTAGTTTTACCTTCCGCTTTTAATCTTTATCAAGAATTCAGCTCTAAGAAATATACAACAACGACGTTTTGTGGTATCAGCTAGTGTCTTCCTGTTATTGTGCGAATGTTTTTTAAGGCTCCAATACAATGGAAAATAATGCAGTCGGAATCTCACAACCACAATAATACCCCACAAAGGCGTATATATAACTATTTGCGCCCACTAAAAAAAAGGAAGAGCCAGTTATACTTTCGACAAATTCATTCTCACTACCACATAAGGTCTTTATAATTGGCATTAATAGTGAAAGTACTTTCTGGTGATGATATACCCGCAGCCGAAAGTTAAAATCAAAGAACCAATTATCAGAATATATCATACTTCAAAAAAGTGTAAAAAAATAGTCTCTTTAAATTGTTCAGACGGAAAAAAATATATGTTAAAAAAAGTACACGCAACAAAAAATTTCTTGGAAAATAACGTGGATGTGTTTGTTTTCGCATTATGACACGAGGAAAAAAAATGATGAGAAATTTAGTCTCATAAATTTTTGGCTCAGGTGTCTGAAGGTTGATTTTTATCGATGTAGCTCCAATACCTTAGCACAAATTCAGACGATCTTTAAAGGAGCAAACAGATACGGCTTATAAAGGATAATATACCATAAACCTTTATCACAACCTTAACTTAAAACGTCTTCTCTAATATGATTTCTCAGTAGCTTACCTGTGCGAATATTGACATTCGTTTCACCAGAGGAAGACACCTTTTTGTCAGGAATGTCTGTCAATTGTCCGTGAGGTGTCTGGGTGTCACTCGGAGTGTTGTGGTTTCCTTGGGAGTTCATTACCCTGCGAAAATATAGGCCATTTGGAGATAATTCGTGAGCCTCCGCTGACTTACATCGCGGACAACTACTACAAGTCCGAAGACCAGGCTTCGAGTCTTGCTTTTCCTTAGAAATAAGAGATTCGACAGAAAAAGAGGACTTGCTTGCTTGCATTGTGCCCTTCACTAGCTGAGATGAGATAACTGTGCTTTTAATTTTTTGCTGTCTTTTTATATGGTAACTACGGCTTTGATTCGTAAGAGCTAAGGGTCCTTAACGACCGGATTAGCTCATTTTGGATGAGCAGTTCCAATTTTCATCCTTTCCAAGAGACTAATTAAATCTTGTTAATTAAGTGAATTATTTACTTTGGCATCTGCTAGCTCGAATATATTTTTATAAATTTGTTAACTACCATTGCGCGTTGACGCTGATGGCTGCGTTTCGGAAGTAATTAAACGGGAAAATTACCAAACAACAAATCGCAGGTTTGTTTGTGCGACATTACCGTGTTATATTAAACCTCAAGTGCGCTTTAATCGCTTTCGTAAATTTTCTTTCGCCTCATGGGAGCCTAAATAGATTGGTTTTTTGAAAGTCTTTTGTACCGAGATGTGATTTAGGGGAGATTATTATCTTTACTTCGGGTTTATTAAGTGTCTGTAAATGAGGAAGAGTCACGACTGAATCTTATGCCATTGTTTCTACTTAATTCTGAAATTGTTTTCTTAGTTCAGGATAAAACGAATTGTTAACAATAACACTTGAATTTTGAATCGCATTTTGTTGTCGCGTTTTGTCTTCTTTTTTTCAACGAAAACATTATTCGCGCGCAGTAAATGATTCTATCAAGGGAAAACATGCAGACAGGGGCGTAGACATCGTGAAAATAGATGGAATATCATTATTCAATTACCTTACAAAGATGGCAACTTTTCAGACAAATTTTTAGTGTTAAACTATACAAGTTTTACAACTTTTCCTGAGCAACTAAATTCTCTCGCCATTACCTGAAAGAAATTTCGTTTTGCACTTGAGCTTTCAGCTTTTCAATAGTGTAAGTACTTTAAACTTTTGCTCAATCACTATTTAAACAAAAATGTAGTTTATTAGTAAATGTCTGTTTGAAGAATGGAAACCGAACGGGCTTCGACTTTTCTATTAAGTGTAATAATTCTCTCTAATTTTGCGCTTATAGTTCACTTTATTACTATGGCAAATTCATTTATTGTATACACGTTCTAATAAGATTTGTCGCTTGTCGTTTTACAGTGGGACTACTATTCTCTTTTGTTGTTGACACTGATAGCTCTTTGCCAATGAGTTCGGCTGCTAAATTGGACGCTCTCGGTTTGAAGAAAGTTGTTTACCTGTCAAGAAACTAAATTTGTATTCTGCTTTTTTAAACCAGTAATAACGATCAACAAAAACAATGTATTCGTTTTAGCCCTACAAACTGAATTAAGACTTTAACTCAAATGTTAGCATCAAAAATGTTTTTATTTTGCCGTCTAGACCGGATTATGTTTTATGCTTCAAATTTCGACTGGATGGCTTCTGTGTCCTCTGGCGATTAAGCCAAACCTCTAAATTTTGCTCTCAGTATCTACACTTCGATTTTTCTATGCATTTTTCATTTTTTCCAAACGACACAACAGTAAAGTCGCGGTTAGTGGCGGTCAAGCCGAAACCTTTTACATTGCTGCACCGGTTTCCGTGAAACTTTAAACTTTAAATCTTTAAAATTTAAACTTTTCATCTGGCACGTCGCGCTACAACATACACACTACCCTATCCCTGCAGTCCTGTATTATAGATTGTTTCTTGTTATTGTATAATTTCGCAGTTTTGAAATATTTTGACTGAGTCGATTGCCTTCTGATATGCTTCTTTAACAAAATTGCTTTGAGCAAAACTAAAATAGATTGTGGACAAATTGCGAAATATCTTGGCTTCCAGAGCAATTTTTAAACAAACCGTTTTTTACTGATCAGTTTTAAAATACGGAAGCGGCTATCTCACAGAATACGGTTCATTTGCGGACTAATGAAGTCTTGCCAGTTCTAAGAAGTCATTTTTCACCCACAAACTGCTTTCTAGATACTTCCGCTACATCGAATGAAGATCAGATCATGGTGAACTGAGATTAATAAATCACATGATTGCACTGTACAGTTGGAAGACGATTGGATTTCCTTGCTTTTTGCAAGCCTTTCTTTCCTTTAACTATACAAGACTATAAAGTGAATACAAATGCTGTCATAATTCACACCAACTTAATTAGCAGGCTTTCACACACAACAACTAGATCGCCAATGCTTCAGACAACCGTTGAAACGGTGTCTTTACACTACAAAAGAGTCAGAAATTTGCGATATATATGGCGTCAGATCTTCCAATAAACTAGAATTAGGACGGTGAATCCCAAAACTAGCCAAGTTCATCCCGAGTTTTGGCAGAAATTTAAGACTTATATTTTCTCCCCACGGGGATATCAGGATAACATTTGAAACATATTAAACAAAACAGTCTCTTAAAACCCATATTTTAGTAACATCGTTTTTAATTAACATGTTTAACCAAAAAAGGTCTATTTCTCAAAGAGTTTTACAATGATTCTATGCCATCGATTATCTTATGGAAATGGCGCAGTGTTCGATTTAGATTATTATTTCTAAAACTTATTATTAAATCGAGAACTGTAAACCATACTCAATAAATATGCCTACTAAGAGCCTATTAACGCTCTAGCTTCCGCGATTATGGCCAAAATGTTCACGAAACTGATCCGCTATTAGCGATCACAAGCTCGCGGCTCAACAGATTTTCGAAGTCTGGTTTGAATTGCTAGATCTTGGCATGGGGACTTTGTACTGAAAGTTTCATAATGCTATTTAATTCTTTGTTAAACAGTAAGTTGCATTATGTAAAGCAAGTGAAGAAAACGTCCATAAGCTCATATTGTCTTCTACTATAGTCAAATAGGCGCTGTAGGTAATATGCATGTCTAATGAGAACCCTTAAATCTCATGCTCCTTTCACATAATTATTGAGAGAATTTTAACAAATTAAGTGGACAAGCACGGAAGCTATTAATCGTTCGCTCTCTTTTGATATTGAATTCGGCGCTCGTGGGAAATACAGCATCTGGAACGGCAAGCAAAACAAACATCCAAGACAAATTATATACATGTACACGCTTTTGTTTAATATAACAACAAACTTTACAAGAGCGCTGTCACTGCATTCTAAGGCTGAAGTTCCGGCTCATATCCCTAAAACCCACTTTTTTTTCAAATGTCCAGAACAGTCATTTTATCTATAAAATAAATTTAAGAACAACTAGAGGCTGAATTTGACAAAATTTGACAAAGCTAAACAATGGGCCTTGGTTAAACCCGATCCGATTTTTTTTTATCTATTTGTATTTTAAAGTGTGCAACGAGTAAAAGCCGCCGCCATATTTTCTTCAACAAAACTGGCTTTTCTTCCCTAAAAGTCCACCTGTTTCGGAATTTAAAATTTGAGAGTTTATGGCTTTTTCAGATAACCGAAACTTTCTCTCTCGATATATTTGTATGTTCGACTAATTTCAACTCTTTTGCGAAAGCTTCTCCTTACTTTAGAATTGCTTTGGTTGTTCGAGCAAAATTCAGTGGAAGTGCAACCAGCCGTGTTCTTGAGTCACCGGGAACAAGCTTTCAAACTGATCATGATAAGCTTAGAAGCTCGGTGCAGGTACAGCAGGTAATGCGAAAATGCATACGAAATTACACTTCGAATGAACTATTTTGTAACCTATGTACACAAGCCTAAATGGCTTAGAATGGACGTCACCTCGTGCGAGAAGAATATAATGCACCAATGCAGACTTTGATTAAAAAACAAACAAGTTCTACCCAAATTTTGGAAAACGTTTTCCATTTAAAAAGCAAGGTTGCTATTACTTGCTTGTACTTTTGAAAGGTATGAGACTGAAAAACGTTATCAACTTCAAGTTCATTTGTGCATTCAAACAATGAGAACGACAAGAACGTGTTCACTAGCTAGCTTCCTCAGCTTCGTTTATTACTTAGAATATGTAAACTGAATTGATTTTCAGCAATCTTAAAACTTTTAGTAAAACTAATGAATGTAGTGTAAATGTGCCTCGATTGTAACACCCCTAAAATTACGCAAAAAGGGTTGGCTAGGGTTTTCATGACAAACAGGTTTTCACCAAAACGGTCGTTTAAAAATGCAAAGAAAGGGTTTCCTCAAAAAAGGATCCTATAGAACTGATTCGTAGTTAAGTAAAGTTCGTATTCGACGCTAACTCAGGCTAAGTTTGAGAGTTTTATTAAGTCCTGCACAGCACGATTAAGATGTTACAGACAACAACATTCTGACAATATAATGGAGCGAGCTATACTCACACAGCCAGCCTGTACCAATCGAAACAAAACACATGATTGGCTAAAATATTAATAAGCTAATGAACAAACAACAACTCTAACAGCGATAGCTGGTACAGTGCAATGTGACCACTCCAAATACATTTCTTGAACGGAACAGGTAAACTCAACTCACGATCATGCATTTGAGGGTCATTTTTAGTGTGTCTAGCTGTTCTGAATATTGTAACCGGAAAAGAGGCAAATATCTCTAATCTTGAGGTCACTCTATTGTAGCTTAGATTGGTGTGAAACTTTACGGGAAGATAGAAATAAAGATAGAAAATGCCTGTTGACATTTCCTACTCTTTATCCCATTCATTGGTCGACTGCAGTTTTGTTCATTTTGCGATTTTGTCAATAGCGTATTCGAAGACAGATCTCTATATTTCAAATAAAGCACAACAAATTCTTATCATATCATATCGGTCTGCTAGGGCATTAATTTTCAATCTCCTCAGCTATTTTTCCTGTGAGCTTCTTTTTTTGGAAAAATCATTTGTGATGATAACAAATAAAAGTGAGAACATCAAATGCGCGCTTTGATATTTAACAAGATCCCTTTTGAGGCCTTTTGAAGTTGTTATGTCTTTGTTACAAAAATGTTCTTTCTGCATTATATCAATGTCCCAAGCCGAGCAACACTTTACGGCTAACATGTTTCTGCACCTGGATTTTTTCATCGATCAGGTACTTTCTGTTCTTTCTTCGTTTTGTATTTTTACGTTTTACATTATTTTATGTTTTAGAACGTTTTATAAGAATGTTGAGACTGAAAAAACGGAACCCTCCAAAATCTAAGAACGTATGAAACATATACAGACTGAGTCTAACTTAGGATTGTTTATTTTTATGTATGTTGCAACTGGGTACGCAAGTTAACTCAACAGACATCTCAAATATAAAATAAGAATAGAAATAAGTTAGGATCATCAAACCCTTAGGCTCAGTCCGAACTAACAACAACAACAACAACACCAACAACAACAATAACAACAAAAACAACAACAACAAACACTTTGTTCCAATAGGGTGCGTGATTATGCATGTTATAGTACTCAAGTCTACTCTTCTCACGGCCCTGTATTTAAAATTACAATAAAAAGCTGAAAACTAATAAAAGGTAAAACGAAATTCTTTTATAGAATACAGTAACTGAAATCCTTTAAGTTAAGAGAATTTACAAGTTCAATTTTTAAAAACATCAAAATAGAAACTTCAAAAAATTACTGGAAAATTTAGATGACTTTCCTGCCGGTCTTAGTCTTCTTGGTGTTTGTTTTTTGTCTATCTATCTTTTTGTGTCTGTCTGTCCCTCTCGTAAGATCCAATGTGAAGGGCCGACATCGTAATAATACTCTCAAGGCCGTAATTTTGTAGTACTGTGGTCTGGCATGTTTTACTAATATCTTATCACCATAGCGCACGAAGTAGTGAGAAA
>JAOEHT020232831.1:0-10846 GCA_025448195.2 Parazoanthus atlanticus | reverse complement strand
GATAGGGTTAAGCAAGTTAAATTCAATAATTTAAATAAAATAATCATTTGTTACAATGACTGTTTTGGTTGCTCGTTTTCCTGTTAATTACTTTGAAATTCGTATTTTACCAAAGACGTGTGTCTATATTCTTATTTATTACACGACTACACTGTACTGCAAGACTCGTAACAATATTCAGCCATACTACATACTAAATTGTCTAATAAGATATGTTTATAAATAATTTAGCGAATTTCTTAGAATACCAACTAAGATGATATAGCCGAAATTGGGGCCACATTTTGCAACAATTAGAAAGCTAGTGTGGCTTCGATTAGTCTACCGTATTGCGTGTTTCATTTTAAATGCTTTAAAGCTTAAGATTTTTGGATTGGAAAAACATCAGGGTGGTCTTTTGATTCCCCCACCCAATTGACGTTCGATGGTTAAATGTACCACTTACCTTTGACCTCGTTGTTTGTGTTACCTGAACCGGTTGCTTTTATAGGGAAAGAATTATTATATTCGTTAATATTTCCACAAATACAAAATTACGCTCACATCATAACTGGGAAAAGTAAGATGGAAAACGAATAATTCCCGATCCAAAGAAAAAGGGAAAATGAGATATTAAACTTCAAATCAAACGACTTATATACAGAAATTACAATTGCAATCGAAGTTTTTGTCTTTTAACATACGAAACATTAAAATGATGGAGAAGTGATTCCTTCCCTTTTCCTGAAATAAAACCGGTTTGGGGTAATCTTGTTTGTGTTAACAAGTAAACTCAGTATTTATTGATGAGTAAAATTTTATTGTGATGGAGATTTCTTCCTATTTCTTATTTCCTTTGTTGAGTTACTGAATATTCCGTTTTTATTATTCAACTGCGGATTTCTATTTTCCTTCTATAAGCTACAAGATGTCTTGGATAAAACGTTTATTCGAGATTTACTTTTGCGTTTATATAACTTAAAAGGTCCTTGCAAATCTCAATGCTGCAGCTGCTTCGGAGTAAAAGTACTTTCTAAAATAGTTGTTCTAATTTGGGGACTAGAATATCTCTAAAATAAAATAAAAAAATGATAATGTTATTTTTGCTAGTCGGAACAACATATTAAGACAACAATCATGTAAACACTTTCCGTTTTTAATTAAGTGCGCATCTTCAACTGGAAGAAGGTTTTTGCGTTTTTGTATAAGGAAACGAGACACGTATAGAAAAATACATAGGTTTAATTATCAACTCACCAGTTTGGCAGGTAACGCCCGTAAATCTTTCGTTGCACAAGCATTTAAAACTGTTGATCGAGTCAACGCAAGTTCCACCATTCTTACAAGGATGGTCAAGACAGTCATCGATATCTGTAAAATACATGATCATAAGAAAGAATTTAAAGAGTGACTTATAGAATTATCATCACTCTAATTATGGTTTGTAAATTCATGTATCAATAACTTAAAAGTTCTAAGTATTTCCCGACATGGTTAAAACCTTATTAAACTACTAGCAAAAATTTAATCTTTCACACAAAATGAGCAGTTACAAATGAAGCATGTTTCCATAATTCAGAGTACTGCTCTCATTTATCTTTAATCTTTAACTAACATAATTGCCTTTTTATAGCGAAGCTGATGTGGCAATGTCTAAATTAATTAGTCAGCATTAAGCCAGTTTTAGGACTCATTAGAGGGACGACTGTTCCAAACCTGCAGGCGTCTTTAACTTATGTTTTCGAAATTACATTCGAGTTGAGGTCTGATAGAAATAACAGAAGACTTACCGACTTGGCAATTTTCACCAGAAAACCCAGATAGGCAAACACACGTGTAACTATTGATGTTATCCACACAACTTCCATAGTTCTTGCAGGGGTTTGGTGAACACTCGTCGATATCTTTCAGAAAACATACGTTTTATTAGCTTGGTAAGGTCAGGTTAAACAAGCCTAGATTTTACAGTCTAACTTTTTGTCGATACGTTAGAAGAAGAGCGCTATGTCTGAAGTTAAGATGGTAAAACAAAAGAAGACCAACGAGAAAACAACAAGCTTTAAATGATATTTTGTGCATCAGATCAACTATTATATCCAACATTAGTCAATTTCAGCTTTGCGTATCAACTCAAGAATGGCTCAGTTTAAGTGTAGATGAAGAAAAGATACTACTTAATAAGCGCTATTCGTTGCGTTTAGTGGATTAATTCACGTTCTTATTGTTGTGCTTATGCTGGAGTAATGCTGACGCAGTGATTCACAAGTTTGCCAGTCGATCTGTAATACTTTCTTTCACAGTGTTAACTAAGCAGATAAGTAGAAAAATTATTGATATGGTTGTGGCTCAATTTCCTTGTATCGGTTGAAAATATACCGAAAAGCTAAGACTTTAAAGAGATGAAACAGCTTGTATTAACAAATTAAATAAGACAGTAGTGTGCACTTACTTGTTGTACAGTTGTAATTGCTGTACCCCGCAGCGCACGAGCACGTGTAATTGTTGACTCCATCCGAACAATTTCCACCATTTTGACAAGGATTTGGGAAACAGTTATCCATATCTTTGATCAAAAAGAATAACGATGTTGGCAAACAAAATAGAAACAACAAAAAACAGCGCAAAAATGTATATGGGTAGTTATTTCGACAGACAAATATATTGTGTTGTGTTACCCGTTGTACAGTTGTAGCCAGTGTATCCTGCTGCACAATAGCATGTGTAGTTGCCGACTCTATCCAAACATGTTCCGCCATTTTGACACGGGTTAGGAGAACATTCATCAATATCTTTAAAAAATATTAAGTATCGTTATTGAGGAAATAATACGCGCTCAGTTTTGATTTGATTGATCGATTCAACCTATAAATCATTGTGGTTTCGTACATGTAACATATATCTAACAAATGTTACCGGAGAAGAAAATGAGATATATCAAGTGACTCACTTGTTGTGCAGTTATAGTCAGTGTATCCTGGAGTACAAGTGCAAGTATAACTGTTGACACCATCGGTACATGTTCCACCATTTTGACACGGGTTAGGAGAACAGTCGTCGATGTCTTGAAAGAATATACGATTGTTACATACACGTTTATAATTGTTTCTTCAATACTATATTGGAGGGTAAAACTTATAAAGAAAACCTATGAATTGTTGGGAAACTCAAGAAATAGGGCAAAACACAAAAAGGGCGATGTCTTCTTTACGGTAAAGGTAAATAAATGTACAATTTACAGTAATATTGATGCTGCATTTCCCTTCAGTTGATCATGTTCCTACTTAGATCTTCTAATCATTGATTGTTGAGAGGTGCAATTAAACAAAGAGAGTATACACCGTAACATTTCCTCTCATTCAAAATGAGCTTGAACCTGTAGTAAGTTTATTTGACCTGTTTCTTGTACTGACTAAGAATTTAACTTAGGAAGTATGCATTATTTCGCAAAGTGTTGCGTAAAGCAAGCCTTGGGTATTAGTAGGTGCCTTGGTAATGACAATAGTTTGTATAGCAATCTTTACATTAACATGACCAAAATAGCCAGAAAAATTATGCTTCTGAACATTCCTAATATTCTCAGACCAAAGTATTTTACCTAATATACTTATGTAAGTTAACATTGTGATCTGAGAGTATTATAAACAGCGTGCAATGATACGTAAGGCTTTATATGTTTAATAAAATATTTAACTAGATTGAAACGTTTCTATTCCAGCTCCAGATATATACTTACTTGTACTGCAGTTGTAGTCGCTGTAACCGGTTGAGCAAGAGCAGGTGTAATTGTTTATCTTATCGGTACATATTCCACCGTTTTGACATGGGTTTGGGGAGCAGTCATCAATATCTTGATGTTAAGACAGTATACGTTGTATTAGTTTGTGTGATGTTGCTTCAAAAAAAATATTACATCAAAAAAAAATTCAAAACATATTGTGAAGTTGACTCAAAGTTTCGTCCTTTTTTCGTCAACTGTATCCAGTGATTGAATGAATTGACTAATTAATTGATTAATTAAATTTTGTTACTTTTAGGCAATTAAAAACGTTTAGCTCCCTGTGCTTCATGTTTCACAACTATAATAAGTTATCTAATTACTTGTCTTAAATGTATAGGAAAACAAATACATATTTTTAAAAAATCCATTTAGACAACGCTATAAAATGGTGTTGTTGAGATATTGTCTAACTGCTACTGAATAGAATATTACTCCTTTTCACACTTTTGGGAACCAGAGTTGATTTTATGTATCCTAGATCAATTGTGTGGGCTGCCGCAATTCTATCAGGAATAAAGTAAACGATGAAAACCTGTGTTTTTCAATTATACTTACTTTTCGTACAATCGTAGCCAGTGTAACCAGCAGCACAAGAACACGTGTAGTTGTTGACTCCATCCTTGCACGTTCCGCCATTTTGGCAGGGATTTGGAGAACAGTCATCGATATCTTAAATTGAAAATATGGACTTAGCTCACAGGGGAGTGGTTGGCAGCATATGCTTTAAGAACACATTTGAACATGGTGTGATTAATTCACTCCTGGTGCGCAAACTAATCCTTTTTGAAACAAATGTTTTTATCGTTTGTTCTAAAAGTTTTCTATCTTCATAGCAAATATAGGAAATACGTTAAATTGGATTTTGAAGCTAGTTTCTATTCTATTTTAACGTATTATAAACTTTAACAATTCCTTGAAGAGTTTGAAGCGTGATAAACATCTGTTATCTAACATCCTTTTTCATTCTACTTATCAAATATTTAAATACGAATTTTTCAAAAGTTAGGGGGTTAGAAACAACGTACTTGTGTTGCAGTTGTAATCCGTGTAGCCCTTCACACAAGTGCAAGTGTAATTGTTTACTCCATCTGTACAGGTTGCACCGTTTTGGCATGGGTTGGGAGAACAGTCATCAATATCTAGTAACAAAAGGTGAAACGTTATATGTTTGCCATGCAACAGTAAATTATAAGCTAAGCAAAGAGTGTTATAAACGTTTAGTACTTGATCCTATATATAGCGCGTATGGCACTGAGCGATGTTGCTGGGTTTTGAGGAGAATTAGAACCGGACAAGAGTACTCCCATAATGCCCCATATAAAACCAACGATAAGGCAACGGGGATATGCGGTTTACGAGTGGGTGAAGCCCGCATCAACAAACCGCTAGTGAATTATGGCAATTTAGAGTGATGTAGGAACAGACATCCATCAGGTTGGTAGATATAGTTTTAGTTATTGCGCACAATATTGGCACCGGCTATGTAAATTAAAACAACCACATTAAATTTCATTAGTTTTCAGCCTAGGTTGAATATTTTAAGGTATTCATAACTTTTTTACTTTCATTCATTCCCGGTTGTAATGCTGTTTCTCTTCATCTGTGGTGAAATATCCTGTAACTATATTATAGACTTCTGCGTGTATATGGATAAGCTTCCTCAACTTACTCGTTGTACAGTTGTAGTCAGTGTAGCCTGTTGCGCAAAAACACGTATAACTTTCGATTCCATCCTTGCATGTCCCATCATTTTGACATGGGTTTGGATAACAATCATTGATGTCTATAAATCAAAGCGGCAGCAAAGTTATCTTCATCCGGTGATGCTGTATATAAATACGGCGCTATATTTCAATTAATTTATTAATTTTATAAACCAAGTTTTAACATCAAATAAATATAAAACCAGAAAAAAAAACCCTAACAATTAGCGTAAACTTGCGGAAGTTCGTGTTTCGAAGCAAGGAAAGAGTTCGATAAATTGAGTTTTTTTTTGAAGAATTTGGGTCCGTTTCTTCAAACTTCTTTCTAAATTTTGCAAAGCTATTAATATATCAAACAATTTTTATTGGCTCTAAAACAGTTTTAAACATTGCATGATTATTGTAGTGCGTAGAAAGAGAAATTAAAGACAACTGTCTTCTTCAAACGTAAAGTACAGATGCAAATTCTAAGCTTAAGGAAACAAATGTGCAAATGATATAATTAAACAATAATGAAAATATAAAACTGTCGTAACTCACTGGTGCAACAATTGTTGTCAGTATAACCTGGTACGCAAGTACAAGTGTAACTGTTTACTCCATCAGTGCATGTTGCCCCGTTTTTGCAAGGGTTGGGAGAACATTCATCGATGTCTTAAAAATAAATATCAAACAAATTGCATTAGTTTCTGTATTACTATTAGTATATGTAATAGGACTACATGCTGTCCAATTTGGAAATAATAGGATGAAAAAAATTCCGAGGACAGCCAAAAGTGGACGAGGCTTACTGACCAGCTATATAATTAGATCTCAATAATCACGCATTACTTACGATCGACTTTTAGACCGTCTGTTATTTCTATAAACATTCTTTAATTTTGGTATTTGTTATTATTTTCACAGTTAAAGAAATTGAGATGAAACTTATTAGCTATTTCGGTTGCTTTTATAGCAATTGATGGCACAACCTGGTGTTTAGATAAGGTCTCATATCCAGAGTACTCTTGTTAATGTTCCTTTCGTGAGCTTTGACGTCAAATAGTGCAAAGTTTGACAACATTTGCAAGTGTTGGCACAGTTTCTAGATTTCAGTTCCAAGAGAACCTTTCATTCGAGGAAAGGGATAGCATACATTTATGTTTTTTTTTGTTTTTGAAAACCAGAGGAAGACTGCAGAATGCACCTGTTGTGTATTACAACTCATCAGCATTCAAATTGGATTACTAAAATATTATACAATGCAAATAACACTTTGAGAAATGATTTGTCCTCTCAAAGCAGTCACTAAAACAAAACTAAAATCGTTGTTATTGTCTAACTCCAGGAAAAGTATTCTTAGAAAGGAAATTATTTGTTAAAGAGTAAATCGGTTTTAGTCAAATTGATGTCAATAGCAACTATACTAATTAGTTAGCTGTTTTTCCTTACTTGTTATACAGTTGTTCCCAGTGTATCCTGCTGCACAAGAACACGTGTAATTGTTTACCCCATCCGTGCATGTTCCGCCATTTTGGCATGGGTTAGGAGAACAGTCATCGATATCTTGCAAAAGAACAAGTTAATAAGTGATATGTGGTCAGAAATTTTGCAACTAGGGGCAAATTGCAAAAGCATCAGCCGGTGTGGTTTGTGGTTAAACTCTAAATCTAATGAAAACGACTGGCTCAGAAACACGTTTGACGAAACATTTTATAGTTATTTTGAAAGCTTTTAATGGGGCGGGGGAGGGGAAGGGGTCAAACCAACGTACCTTTTTCGTAAATGTCGATTTTAAAGACGCAATGCGAACCCAGCGGCGATTTAGGCATAACTCAAAAAGCCATACAGTGCATGTTGTCACAGGTTGTAATTTATGAAAGATTAATCGTGTTCTTAGGTACACATGCGGCAATGTCAAAAACTGTGAAGGGCTATTCATGCATGTGCTGAGCTGAGCTGTTTAAATAAAACTGTCAAGAAATGGTTTGATTGCTTGTTTAAATATAAATAACTTTCTGTAAAATTTGAACAAGAGTTTGGCTGTTCTAATAATAGTACTATTAATAGACATTGTTACCTGGAGCAAAATATAATGATATTATTGTATGCATATATTATTATTTTTTTGCTTTTCAACCAAGACATATAAAATCGTCAGATCAGTTAAAATAGGATATATACTCACTTATTGAGCAGTTTCTTCCACTATAACCCACTGCACAAGAGCACGTGTAATTGTTGATACCATCCGTACAGCTTCCACCATTTTGACAAGGATTACTAAAACAGTCGTCAATGTCTTGGAACATGAAATAAATACAATCCCATGTTAAGATCCATCAATTAGTTAGTGATATAACGGTTCCATTAGTTAGGGAGAATATTATGTGGCCGCTTAGAGATGCAATTTTTATCTTTAAGTGATGAAAAGTGTCTTGCTGAGTGGGTTAAAGACCAGGAACCGGTTGTTCAAAGCCTGATTAGTACTAGTCCTAGGTTAACTCTTAATAAAAACCTATAGAGTTAACCCAGGATTAGCACTAATCGGGGTTTAAACAACCTGGCCCAGTCTACCGTGAACCGGGTTGAGTTGAGCTGAAGACCTTCCTGGAACATCACCAAACCAGTCAATGTAAACGGGAGGGAGAGGGATAGATCGATCCGATCCCCAAGTGATTAAAATAAAATAAAAACATCTGTTGGACTCGCCATAAAAAACGTAAACATAAACACGCGCAAAGGATCATGGTAGTTGATCGTAAGTTTTCACGCGAACAATTAACAGATGTTTTTAACACGAGACAATAACATTCGGAGATCCAAGCGGCCTTATAATAGTCTATACATTACTTAAGAAGCCATTATAGTATTTACAAATTATAGAAGTAATTTGGCCAGCATGATTAACTTGTAACGGCGACAACTTAAACCAGATGTCTGGCACTGAGTTTCGACGACGAGGTCAGGCGTTGGCTCTCGCGATTTGTTGAAGATTACACGGCGGGAAAACTGTTATCACACAGGTGTTTTGAATAAACACATTATTTTATGGTTTTCTGAATAACAAACTAGGTTAAACCTTATCGGAGTATATTTAGAAATGCAATTTTGCTATCAAACACAACTTTAATGTTGCCTTAAGTCGTATTGACAGTTTAAAATCAAGAATTCTGTTTACAGAGCAGACGCGAAGAGATTTTGCCATGGTTTGACTATTTCTTGGGTTCGAAATTTATCATCTTGAAATGTGACGTAAAATGGTTACAGTGCCAAACTTATTTTTCCAAAAACAGTTCCATACGTATGAATCTTCAATTTTAAATTGTCTTGCTACCACTTTTATCCTAAACCTACATTAAGTAATCGTGTTGAGGAAACAGCCAAATTAAGCATTAATTATAGTTTTGCTGTTACTACATAGCCGCTGACTGCAAAGAAATCAAACAATAGCCTCGAACAGAAGTTAAAGCATAAAAGAAAAGTAATAGGCCTTTTCACACTAGAATCGAAAGTAGGTCTAAAGTACTGTAGGTTGTTCCCTCCATCCTACTTTTGGACGTGATGTTTGCTTTACAAAAATCTATCCACACTCGCAATTTTTAAAAGTATGTTACTTTAATATAAGTAAATTTCATAAATCATCAAAAGTTGACAGGCTTTAATTGCTTATCTGAAAGTAGGATCGTAGGACTGGTCCCATCAGTCTTTGAAGTAGGATGCGGCTCTTTTGATGATGCCTAATTTAAAGTATCATACTTAAAGCCTACTTTATCTCCATTCACACACAAAGTAGGGTCAAAGTACGATGTGGGCCTACTTTGGACCTACTTATGATCCTAGTGTGAAAAGGCCTAATATGTGTTTACTTAGTAGTTATAAAGAAAAGGGGCAAATCTAGCAATTTTGGAAAGGGAGGGCTAGAAACAGGAATTCTAGAAAAGGGGGGTTGGAAAAGAGTGTCTCTAAATCTATTCCAAAAGATGCATTTTCAATGTTTTTCTTATAAATTGTTTGCAGCAATTGAAGACACTTGTGCAAAAACAAATAAATGACTTTTGATCTGGTTATTCCTCTTTTCTTTTCATATTAATGACTGGGAGAATTTTCATAGAAAGTTACTTATGTTACAAGTCTTTGCACTAGACCCTTCAATGATGCCCGTCTAACTAAAGGGCTGGGGAAATGTGACCGCCTACATGTAGAGGGCCTGGGTCCCCCTTTCATCAGCAATTTTGGAAACATTTTTAAAGAAAAACAATGAAAAAAACTGTGTTTTGGAGCACAGATGCCATTCCAGGATCCCCCTTTCAAGAATAATTGCAGGGTTCGGGTCCCCCTTTCCAAAATTTCTGGATCCGCCGCTGTTGTCCCCTCCCCAAAATCCATCCCTGAAGACAATAATTTATTGTCCGGAAAACCATTTTTCTAGTTAGAAAAAAATAAACTAGTTAGAAAAATAATTAACTATAGGAAAAAAAACTAGTTAGAAAAAAATTGACTAGTTAGAAAAAAATGAACTAGTTAGAAAAATAATTAACTGAAAAGAAAAATTAACTGCAACATGTATTTGTAAATGGACCCTTCCTTGTGATTCAGACTATGCTACAAAGAGGATGATTAAAACATTGCATTACATAAAACATTCAAATTGGGCACATCTGTAGGTGTGCCTAGATACAATTTATTGATGAAGTGCGATTAGAAACCACAACTTGTAACTTTAGTAACTAATAGTTATTTTTGACAAAAGATCCATGGAAACTACCCCACATGAAAGAGGAGATAGGATGTGATAATAATAATAATAATAATAATAACAATGATAATGTATTTATATGTGTTCATATTCTGTCGAAATACAGAAACTTGACTCACATTAAACTTGCACACAATGGTCATACTGGCCTTTGAAATCAGTCGTAGCAAAAAGACTAAAATTTAGGTTGTGCAACTAAAAATTAAAAACTGATCCTGGAAAAAAACCCTGAACTTTGAGCCCTAAATAGAACATAACAGAAAAGAATAGAATAGAACAGATATTTTATATCTGAGTAAGCAACAGCATCCCAATTTACACTGTCATTGAAATTTCCAAGAAGTTTCAAGCAAACTTATAGGCTAAATATCCCATGGCCCTGCAGGTAATTGTTAGCTAAAGCTAATATTCAAGTATTGCACTATAATTTATAATATGCAATTATTATTACTGTATTTTCCAGGTATAAGTCAACCCTTTAGCACCGAAAATTTACCTCTAAAATCATCCTTGACTAATACACAGATCAAGAAATAAAATTTTTTGAAAAGTTTTGAAAAATGAAATATCACTTCATTTACTTTACATGTGTCTTATGTTAATTGTATTTCTTGCAAAATTTCTAGTTACCAGTACCTACAAATTTAG
>JAOEHT020232731.1:0-10847 GCA_025448195.2 Parazoanthus atlanticus | reverse complement strand
CCATTAGAGGGTGGTCATCAGGGGATGGTCAGTGGGGACCATTAGAGGATGGTCAATGGGGGCCAACAGAGGATGGTCAATGGGAGCTATCAGGGGATGGTCAATGGTGGCCATCTGAGGATGGGCAATGGTGGCCATCTGAGGATGGGCAATGGTGGCCATCAGGGTAGCATTATGGTGGCCATTGACCATCCCCTGATGGCCACCATTGACAATCCCCTGATGGCCACCATTAACCTTCCCATGACAGCCACCATTAATGATCCCCTGATGGCCACCATTAACCATCCTCTGATGGTACTGGTCATTAACTATCCCCCAATGGCCACCATTGACCATCCTTCAGTGGCCACCATTGACCATCCTCTGATTGTGGTTAATGGTGACTGGGATAGTGTGGGGCCCATCTAGGGATAGTTAATAGTGACCATCATTGTGTGGGGGCAATCCTGCGGTAGTTAGTTGTGACTGTGATGGTGTTGGGCAATCTGGGGCTGTGGTTGGATGGTGTTGGGCTATCTGGGGGTGTGGTTGGATGGTGTTGGGCAATCTGGGGATGTGGTTGGATGGTGGGGCCATCTGGGGATGTGGTTGGATGATGGGGCCATCTGGGGGTGTGGTTAGATGGTGTTGGGCAATCTGGGGGTGTGGTTGGATGGTGTGTGGCAGTCTGGAGGTGTGGTTGGATGGTGTGGGGCCATCTGGAAGGAGTCATTAGTGGTGACTACATGTAGATGGTGTAGGGACCATAAGAAAGTGGTAAAGGGTGACTGCGGTGGTCTGGGGGCCATCCTGGGGTGGTAAGTGTTGACTATAGTGGTGTGCTGGTCATCCTGGAGTAGTTAGTGGTGACTGGCAGCAATCAGGGGTGGTAAGCTACCAGGGTCATGCTATTCTGAGGTAGTGTTTACATGTTTCACTCTGATATGACAGACAGATTTCATTCCATGTTTAAACAGACGTTCTCATTCTGGAAAGAAAGTGTGGTAAGAACATCGGCGGATCGAAAATATGAGACAGCTGAACAGCAAAACCAATCCACTTGCCTAATCTCATACCGGAATGAGCTCATACCTTCTTTACATGATACTTGTGCAACGTGTGGCCAGATTTCATTCCAGAATGAACATTCCGATCTGGAGCAACTACCCAAATGAACTCATTCAGGAATGACTTGTATCATGTAAACGAATATAGAGACTCAGTATGGAACTGGGATGAAGTCGTATTGGAATGAAACTCAATACGGTATCACGTAAACACCACCTAAGTGAGGTACTACTGTATGTTACCATCACCAACCAGAGCAATACAATAAAGTTCTGTAAATTATTAAATCAAAAAAACAGATCACTGCAAATCTCACACCCTATGATTTATTTACCTTTTGCGGCACTCCAAGCCTTCCATGCAGGGGCAAAATGCCGACTTCTTACGAAACTCTGTGAACAAGTTAGCACAGACATGTCCCTCTGTTCCAAGTGGCCTACACTGGCTTGGTCCAAATATGCCACTAGCACAGCACAGGTTTTTATTGCAGTCAGAATCCTTGCGGCAAAATGAGCCAACTTTCCCTGCATAATAAAAAGATGAAAACAAACTTACAACTGTGTTATAAGTTTGGTATAATCAGGTGCAGATCAGGTTTACAAGGAATAAAACCTGGACAATAAAGAACAGAAAGGAGGCAAAAAAATATTTGCATACAAAGTGAGCTAACTTCCAATTTTTGATCACTCTCAGAATTGCGAGTAGATTTGAAACAAGAACTTTTCTATCAAAGTAGAAGGACAAATAATTACTTTAACCCTCTCAGCCCCAAACACGCTATATAATGTACTGCTGAATTCTCCTAAACTGTCTCTATGTACAGTTTCCTTGTTAACAGGTTGAGAGAATTTTGTTTTTCATCTTACATAAATTGCCGTGTATAATCAATTGCTTTACTCTCATTACCAAACAACTTATTTTGTGTGGATAATGTAAGGAGAATTCACATACTGATAAACTGGCTGGGGCTAAAAGGGTAAATATAATGAAAAAAATGCATTTTTGCATCATAACATTTTGGATATATATTTTCCAATTCAGAAAATGGTCTTTAATTGTTTGAAATTTAACTCTGAAAGCATCCCCATTCACTTCAATCTCTGTCAATCTTCACATCTGATCTAAAAACTTAAATTTCTAAAAAGGATTTTTACATGCTTCCACACTTGGTTACTATGGAAACAAGCACAACCATTTAAAAAAAATACTTTTATAAATTTGCTACTTGTGGGGAGGATCTCAGACATTAGACAAAGCAGTTTTTGTTCCTTTTTATAGTCTATCAAAGACAGCCATCTTTACAAACTGTGCACTTTCCTATAAATCAGGTAAAATATTTTTAATACAACCTGACCCAGCCTTCCCCACAAATAATGAACTCTATCCCAAACAGCAATGAGAATCGTAAAACACAGGAGGAAAAAACCAAGGAAAATGAGTTGGGAAATCATAAGAACGATCAAACTATCCCTTCCCCATTCTACATGTCCACCTTCCCTCCCATCACAGAAATTGTCTTCTTACCAGATCGGTCAACTTTCTTGCACTGAAGTAAGATACAAGCTGAGGAATCTGCAGAACAGCAGTGGGAGTCGCTACCGCAAATTCCTCCCAACTTCTTGCAGTCTTGGCAGTGGGAAAACCAGCTACAAAACTTATTGGCACCACAGTCCTTGTCAGTCGAGCACTAAATTACAAAAATATCACCATCGCTTACTAAGAAACACACATGTTACCACAGCATAAAGAAATACATGTATTAATCAAGCATTTCTTGAGAGAGAAGGAGGGGCAGCCAACTCACTGGTCAAAGGGAATAAGATTTACTGGATAACACCTTTTCTTCTCCACCCCCACCCCACCATGTTAACCAGAACTGGTGACATAACTTTTAATTTATTTTTAGTTCCAGCTTCTTTCCCTTTGCTCCATCTTTACCCTGTTCAGTATGTAAGAACTGTAATATCCACATTTAGGAATGAACCTGCCTCACTCTGGATACAGACAGCTGGATGCTCAGTTGGTTTGCCTCCAGAGTTGGCAAAAATATTTTACGATTCTTTTTCATGAAATGAAATGAAAAAATATATTTGCTCAGGTGCTGAACTGAGCTTTCGGCTGCCTGATTCTTGAAAACAGAACCTTTAATCAAAGTCTAGTCTTAATTGCTCATTGTCTCACCTTTAAATAGTTTACTCAAGTGCCCTGCGCTAGTTAACTTGTAACAGTTTTGAAATTGGTACCCTTACAAAAATCCGAAACTGGGAAGAGAATTGCACACAAGACATTAGTAAAGTCCTGCTCTAAACAATACTGAAAATATTTTTTAAAATGGAAAACGAACAAGTTGAGTAAACGACAGGTGTTTGTTTACATGTACAAGAATGGACATTTATTTTTTACATGTTGATACATGTTTACAATAAGTTTTGTCTAGTTCTTACTCTAAAAATTTTAAGATACATTTCAAAATAAATACTAATTTAAAAAAACACCTTCAAAATTTTGGGGCGACACTGAATGATAAATAGAAAATAAAGAAAAGAGTCTAAGCATTTTTCTCTCGGGATTATCATCTCCAAGACAACTGCAATATCTTCGCTTTATTCCATACGTGTCATGATGCTAATATGCGATCTCATGTGAAGAAAAATTAACGCGTTTTCCGGTGAGCACAGGCTAATTTTGTAATTTGTAGCTACCCCGCTGGCTTTTGAATAACACATGGGTTTTCTTCTGAATAATTTACTTTAAGCAAAAGAACACCTCAAACGCTTTAAGGACACGTACCCTCTGAAAATTAGAACCTCCCTCTTACATAAAACTTTGCTTCGCGATTTTACTGATTCATCTTGAATGCCCCCTATTCTCTCTGGTTTTACGCTTGCCGAAGCTGTTGTATGCAAATTTTAAAAGCACGCATATTTGTTGACCTGCACACAAGAATAATCGTGTAAATTAATTTTCACAACTAAAACAGGCTGGTTTTGGCTCATACTACAAAATTATACATTTCTTTCTTAGTTATGCTGCGTTATTTTTCATTATTTTTGACGAAAAGTGGCAAGTTTGGGAAGTTGTACTTTTTCTAATACAAAAATTATCGCCGATATTCAACTTTCAAGACAAGTTCTTTGCAATTGAGATCGACTGTTATGAATAAATATTCGATTTATTTTCTTGATTGTTTACTAAGCATTTTAGAAGCCATGACAAATCTACTATCTTGATCTATTTCAGCCATAAGGGAAACAAACCCTCTGAAGGAAGTGTAACTTCCGTTTTTATTGATGTATGAGTTTAACTCACCACTTTCCCTTTTGGCGGTTCGCCCTTCACAACCTCCGTTCCGTTTGGGTACCGAATAACTTCGAAAGAATTCGAAGTAACATTTCCTCCTTTCACTTTCTTGGTCTCTGTGATCTTTGTAACTTCCTTAACCCCAGACTTGGTTTTCGTTTTCTCTTGTTGTTTGACTTTGATATGGAAAGATCCCTCTCCTTTGCCTTTAATGTCTTTGATGTCAACTTTCAGGCCATGTTTCGACTTTGCAGAACCCTCATTTGCATCTGTATCTTCCGACGACTCGTCAGCTTCGTTCTTGACAAACGTAATTGGTGAGTTCGAGCGACGATAGCCGGTCACCAACAAAGAAAATACAGAAAGAACGAGAAAGAAAACAACGAAGAGCTTCATTCTGGGAGTAAAAACTCCAAAGCTTTCTTCTTTGATATTCCTGTTCAAGATCAAGATGTGTTTGGTGCAGGTGCTGCGGCAAAATGAGGAGAACCGGAAACTGGAACAAATTTATGCGTTGTAGGTAATGTATGCAAATACAACTACCCATTAGATTAACTGATGCTTCCCTGTGGGTCGTCAATTCGTGCGGTCGCTCCTGAAAAGCAGGCTTTTGTTTTCGTGGTATTTACCATTGATGCTTTCAGTATGACTGCCCTTCGTGGTTATTTAGTTATTCTTTTCTCTTTTTTTTTCTTTTTACAAATACAGATGTCGAGAAAATGAACTTGACCTCGACTTCGTGTTATGGAAACTGTCCAGGGTGTACTATGAAAGAGTTATAAATGGGTTCTGAAACTGCCACCAGTGAAATAAGAGTTTGGTGACACAATTTGTAATGACAACAAAATCGCGAATCATGCTTTATAGCGTGATAAGAGCCGCAAATTTCCATTTTTTGAGTCTTGTTCAATTCTTTAATACCGCTGATCGCTGCTTTAACACTATAATATACTTTCGGTTAAAATTACTTTCAAGACTTTTATCACATAGTTATCTCTTACATCTTTTAAGACATTTATTGAACAACGAATGATCCTTTTATTCGAATCTTTGAGAAAACGAAGTAACAATATCACTTCATAGTCAGTCTCTAAAAGACAGCAGAATTCAAGTAACTTAAAAATCACTGTTAAATTCTAGCACATTTATTCTGTAGTGAAGCGCAATAAAAGAATCTTCAAACATGTGAAGAAAGTTCAAACTGATGTCAAGTCTTCTATTTCTAATAATGAGACGTTCTTCTGATAGCACTGTGAAAATTTCACAGTTTCATTAATTCCCTATCGCTTCATGGTTCCGTCTAAAATATGGCAAATCCAAATAACTTTAACTACTGTCAAATTCTAGCATCTCTATTCTAAAGTGAAAAAAACCCGCGGAATCTTCAAACTTGTGAAGAAAATTCAAACTGATGTCATGACTGTGAGTCTTCTAATACTAATGGGACGTTCTTTTTGATGGCACTGAAAATTACACAGGGTCATTAGTTCTCTTTACTGGTCAAACGCAGCAACGACATTGTAATGCAAATGTATTTCAGTAATGTTTACAGCTATTTGAAAAACGTTGACACATGCAAAAGGCAACAAATTATGGAAACCCTGTGTTCTACACTCGAGGAAGCAAAGCAAACTAACCATATAAAGCTTAAAATTAAACAGTTTTGATAAGTACACGGTTTCGCTAATATAGATGTATAATAGTTCCATCCCCCTGCGTGGATAACATCATTTTATGTTAATATTGAATGAATCAGCCTAAACTTGACAGAGCAGTGACTGTTGGTCACGCTTCCTCTATTGTTCAAAGGCTGTTCTCTGATTGGTCACGCTTTCTCTATTGTTCAATGGCTGTCCTCTGATTAGTCACTCTTCCTCTTCAATGATTGTCCTTTCATTGGTTAATCTTTAGAGTACCTGACTCGATTAACCGTCACTGGTTATTTCAGGTACCCTGTACTCAACTTTGTAAAATATTTCATTATTGCTCTCTATTTATATGTAAACCTTGAGTACAAATAGAAGATTGTGTTATTCTTCCCATATTGTTCAATGGCTGTCCTCTGATTAGTCACTCTTCCCCTTTGTTACTGGTCACGCTTTCTCCTTTTCTCTGATTAGTCACTCTTCCCCTTCAACAGCTCTCTTTGTCACTGGTCACGCTTTCTCTATTGTTCCATGGCTGTCTTCAGTCAATGGTTGTCCTTCATTGGTCACTCGTTTCAACGATATTCTTCAATGCTCTTTAATGGTTGACATAAATGTCTTCTTTCTTTGTTGTTGGATAGCTGTCATTTCATTGGTCACTCGTACTTTATTCTTCAATGGCTGCGCGATAAAAGAACAGCCATTGAACAATAGAGGAAGTGTGACCAATCAAAGACAGCAATTGAAGTGGAAGAGTTGCCAATCAAAGGACAGCCATTAATATTGTAGAGGAAGAGTGATCAATTAAAGGACAGCCATTGTAGAAGAAATGTGACCAATCAAAAAACAGCCAATATAAAGAGGAAGAGTGGCCAATCAAAGAACAGGGACTGAGAAAGAGACATCCATTGAAGAAGAAGAGTCAAATTGATCAGTCAAAAGACAGTCAATAAAAAATAAAAGTGACCAATCAAACAACCACCATTGAAGTAAAAGAGTGACCAATCAAAGAAAAGCCATTGAAGACGGAGAATGACCATTCAAATAACGGCCACTGAAGAGAAAGAGTGACCAATCAAAAGACAGCCCTCGAAGACCTAGGAACAGCCAATTAACAATACAGGAATAGTGGCCACTGAAGAGGAAGAGACAGTCATCGAGGGGAAGAGTGAATAATCAAAGGACAGCCATTGAAGAAGAATTGATCAATCAATTCACAGTCATTGAAAAAGAAGAGTGACCAATCAAACAACAGTCATTGAAGAGGAAGAGTGACTAATGAAGAGGAAGAGTGACCAATTAAAGAACAGCCATTGAACAATTTGGCGGAAGAGTGGCTAATCAAAATACAGCCATTAATTGCTAAAGGTGCGGCAACAGTTACACGAGTAAATCGATTCTTTTTCTCAAGTAGTAATTGCAAATCTAAGTCCAGCCAAGTCCAGCCAAGAGAAAGCCAATCCAAATCGCTGGTTTGAAGATCTGTTGCGTGCTGCATGGTGTGCGAGCAACTTTGTTGCGGAAAGTCTTATCTACTCGGTTTCCAGACCACAACCTACAACAAACAAACTTGTTGCGCAACAAATTGTTTAAGTTCGTGGTAATACTTGCAACAAAAAGTTCAACCTGGACGCAACAGTGTTGGACAACAATTGGAGGAAAATGTTGCTCGTATTAATATCACCGCACCTTAAAGCTCCCTAATAGCCAACAAACTTCAACCATGGTGTCCTGTTAAATGCAGGTCAGTCACGTGGTATCACGTAGGGTTAAACATGGAGCTCAGGGCCTTTGCGTAGAATGCGTCTTGCTGGCGTTCTTTTTGTTTGAGCACAGACAGCTGTTCCCGAATGGCGCGGTTACCAGGCTCTATCTGTAGTGCCTTGGAGAAGATAAATAAACTTAGATAATAATATATATTGCATCAGGTTGAGTACTTCACAAAGCTTTGGTTGCTCATTGAGCTTTCTAGTTATCTATGTCAAACATTTTAATCTTTCCAATCGTTTCTTTTTACTTCGCTATTTTCAATAGTCCAGTTTCGTATTCGTAGTTGCCGCTGATTACAATGACTACAGACTCGTTTTCACAGCGTTAACCTCGCCTTGATGTTAAATATTCACAAATACCAATGTAGGTAATCGTTCTCGCTGGTATTTATGTATATCCAACACCAAGTCGAGGCTAACGCTGTAGAAATGAGTTTATCGCTATGTCGGGTCATTGCAATCAGCGGTAACTGCATGGGAATACGAAACTGGACTGCTACAGTATTTCAAAGAATGTTGACATCTGCAAAGTCTAATACCAAGCCCGAAAGAAATTATAGACGTCTAGTTAACTGACTGTCGGACTTTTTGAAATAACATAATCAAAACTACCAAATTTGATAACTGTGTAAATATAAGTAAAGCACAAATTCGAATCGTGAAGAAATGCTCTTGCTCTCCTTACTTATTCCAAGACTCTGTCAATATTATTGTGAAACAAAGGGAGTTTACTCACCTTCTTCAGATCTTCTTCTGCCTTCTCCATCTCGTTTAAAGCAATATGTGCCTGCAACATGAGTGACATTTAAAAATTTTACTTTGCCACATGCTGCAGTTTTTCATCAACTTATCTCGCAACACCGCCGGTTACAAAACAAGTTGCACGAACCATTGGAAAGTTTAGCATACCCTGAATTTAACAGAATCATTGCGAAACAATTCATTGCAGAAAGTGGCAAACGAGTTAAGGCATTGTTACAAGCTGCAATTTTCACTTGCAACTTGTCTCGCAACGGCGTTGCGGCACAAGTTGCACGAAGCACTGCAGCGTGTAATGCACACGGAATTTGACAAAACATGTTGCTGTACTTGCTGCAGAAAGTAGAAATGAGTTCTAGTTCTACTTTTCGTAATCATTGCAGCGACGTGTCTCGCGACGATTCTAGGTATCAGTGTTACATGATGCAATTCTTTGTGCAACTTTCTCGCAATAATAACTAGCGTTACGAGACAAGTTCTAGGAGAAACTGCAGCGTGCAGCAGAGCCTCAACTCACTTATACTTTCCGGAATTACTGCTGCAACTTGTCTTGCAATGATTTGTCCTTTCGAGGTATGATACGCGCTGCAACTTTTCGTACAACTATCGGTATTGTTACGAACCAAGTTGGACGAAAAGTTGCAGCGTATAAAAGCCCGGATGAAACGAGCCGATGAGACTTGCAAGAGAGTAAATCTTTGGGAGTTGGTAACGAGGTTTCTCCATGCGCGCGGTTAAACGAGGACGAGAATCTCAATCCAGAAGAGTTGACCAGGAGTCGCACAAGGAACAGTAAATTAGGACATGTTCAGATTTGATGAGAACGCTTGAAGGGCGACGAGAGTGTGCAAGAGTTCAGTAGTATAGCAGTCAAACAAAACTTCCACGCTCGTTTGACCCGGACTTTACTAAAACAACTAAATAAATGCGATTGGTAGATGTTTTTTTCTTTTCTTTTTTGCAAAATTCGGCTTGGTTGAGATTGTCTGAAACATCTCTGGAACTCATGCTCAGTTGTTTAACGAGATAATAATGATCCAGTCACGTGTTCTAACCATATACACACTCAGTCACCGATAAGGCTTTACTCATAAGGCTTTACAAAGGAAAACGCGAGGCTATGACTGCATGACAACATGACATCCTTGGTAACCCAGGGCACCAGGACCTTTTTCATTGCCCTTAGCTTGGTACATAGTTAATAGAGGGGTCCCCCTCTATTAACTATGCTTGGTATCACAGAATGCATGGGAACACGAATAATTTTCTATTTTTACATTTTCAAAAGTCCATATGTACGGAGTGATCTTCGGTCCTCTCAAGCCAGCTTCTAGGCTTATTTTCACATGTTTAAAATACGCTCAACAGCACAGATTTTGGTGTAAAAGTTGACTTTTTGTATAGTCAGTATTCAAAGCTACCTGTGTTGAAATGATCATACTTACAGTTCCTCGTCTGTATAAAGCTTTCATATTTTCTTCATCCAACGATAATGCCTACAGGTGTGAGAGTCTTATAAAAACGGCTGGAATTCGAGTTTCAACAATATAAACCAAAATCAATTAAATACTTATCCCAGAAAATATAAAATGCACGTTACATTTTTTAATCCTTGCACCAGCCCAGCCCTAATAAACAGGTACAAATTACTGTGCAAAGACAGGACAGCTTTTTAAAATGGCCAATTTGGTTGCATGTGATGTCACGAAAAAATTTAATCAAACGTATGGATCTTGTGAAGTTGAGTCTTTGCCATGTTTTTGAGTCCTGTTTTTGAAAGCTTCCTGCAAGTTTTTCAATTGCTTCGATTCGGGATAATGGTTGTTTGAATTCCACTTTTAAAATGAGTTTTAACTTGGGAATGTGTAGCAATAACAGATAGGTTGTATTGGATGCTTGGTTTCACCAGCAACTTTGTAATGTTCGCCGCTTGTGTTGGTGGATAAAAACTACATCAAATAAGGAGACCACACAGACACTCTTTTACACACTCATTATAGGTCGCATAGACTACTGTAAAAGGTTACTTGGTTTACCCGCGAAACACATATTAAGCAAACTTCAATAAGTAAAGATTTAATAGTGCTGCCTGGCTTATTTGTTGTCTTCCTCATTACAGTCAAATAACACCACTGAATTTTGTACTCACTACACTCGCTACCTGATACTTAAAATGGCATTGAATTTAAGAAACGTATGTTACTTTAAAGGCTATTCATGGACTGGCACCTAAATGGATTTTTCTGTGATATACCGTAAAACCTCGAAAAGAAGCCCAGTGGGCTTAATCTCGAGAAGAAGCCCATCTCGAAAAGAAGCCCCC
>JAOEHT020232636.1:0-10850 GCA_025448195.2 Parazoanthus atlanticus | reverse complement strand
TGGCCTTGCTAATTACTTTCCATGACAACAATTAAGTTTTAATTAAGAACTGTTGCTATGGCAACAGTCATTGGACACATGTCCGCCATCTTGGCCGCCATCTTGGATTGTTCAAATATTTTGTTTTTAGGAAATTTGCAGCAAATTTCCTTGAAATTAGTATAAAATATGTATCTACAGGCTCAAATAGGAAAATATTCAAAAAGAAAATGAAAAGTTTGAAAATGAAACAAATTTTGCATAAAAATCTTTTTTTTTATTCAAACTTTAGTTTGCATAATTAATTTTGCATAAATTATAAATGATGATGTCATCCAATTCAAGTCAGAAGATATGTCTTTAATTAGACTTCAAGTACTGCAAGTTTCATTTTTAATTGCTGCAAATTCGTTCGAAGTGAGATTATCAATTCCCGAGCAAATTCATTCTTATCAGTTCCCGAACAAATAATTCGTTCGAAGTCTTATCAGTTCCCGAGCTTGTTACCCTTGCAATATATATGTGCATCTGAGGCTTGATCTGAGTTAGATATCAACTAAAAGAAACTAATAAAATAATTAATTTGCAGTTAGAGTAGCTTTCTAGCAAGTAATGCTATAATAATAAGGCCCTCTGACTTTGTTGCTGATGTGCTTGTGGATTACTCGGCGGATGTTGTTGACCGTAAACGATGTGTTGAAATTAGATTTTTGGCTCAGTAGCGTCCTGGGTCCTGGCAAAAATTTAAGGGCCCGACTATGGATTCTTTCTCGACAACATTACTATGAAATGGTTAAGTGTTTAGTAACCTGAAATTTGTATTCAAAGAGAGAGTGAAGTGATATTATATAGGTACAAGCTAAGTGTGGGATAATCGCCAAAGTCTTGTACTTAATTTTTATTATTTTACCAACAATCGGGAAATTCAAAGATGTAACACGGATAGAAGAACTGCATCTGTTTTAAGACTGACTAATTAAGGTCCATGGGTTCACCTTGCGTCTTACTTTTTCAGACGTTCGGTTCTATTATTTGTTATTCATTTACAATCGATAGCATAAAGTTTTATATGTTTTCCTGGCTTTCTGAAGGCTGTCACTTGCAAAAGATGACTCAATTACTTGGGAATTAGATGTAAACAACAAGTTGACAACGACCTGTGGTGTCAGTTTTGTATTGCGTGCCTGAAGGTCTGAACATGCCTTACTGCCATATCACTGACTTTGTATTCTCACAGAATACCCGACCTGGTTACAAAGCAACATGACTAATATCTTGCAAAAGTTTACATCACTCTGAAGGAGTTCAATTTCATCACTCTGAAGGAGTTCAATTTCACAAACGTTTTTGCCAGGTGGACGAGCAAACTGTGAAATTTGGCAAAGATATCTACTAAACATGTATATGTATCTAGCCAGATATCTTCAGTCTCTTCAATTCTGAATCAAAATTCTAAATAAATATATTACAATGCTGAGGACATCCTTGTCCGTTTGTTGATGATACATGTAGAACTGGTGCACTTTCAAAATTCCTCTCTTCGCAGGCAGATGGTTAAATCTCTTAAGAAAGCAGATCAGCTGGACAGCTACTGATTGTATAAAGAAACAGCCCACTGTGCACAATGAACAAAACTGAACAGCGGTATCGTCATCCTCATGATGGACCATGGGCGTGGCTGGTGTTGTTTGCAGTGTGGTTTGCCAATGTAACAATCGTCGGCTTTGCCGTAACATTTGGTGTTCTTCTGCCAGAACTCAGAGAATATTTCAATAAAAGCCGACAAAGTGTTGGTAGGTGCAAATTTTCTTCAGATCTGTGTAACGTTTGTCTATCGACTTAGAATTGGATGTGATGCAATTGGCAATATTAACCTTAAGATCAGGTTTTACCAGTATAAATGATACAGCTCTATCTACATGCACAAGTTGATCTTGACATTTACTCATTTTTTGTCACTCAGCTTGGGCTGCATCAATTGCAATGTCAGTGTCAACAGTACTGGGCCCATTCACTGGAGCAGTGGTCAACCGATTTGGCTGCCGAGTTGTTGCAGTGTGTGGAGCCCTGGCCTGCACAGTTTCCCTGCTAGTTACTTCATTCGCCGAGCAATTGGAATTTATGTACTTTAGCTATGGAGTTATCTATGGTATTGGTTGCAGTGGTATAACTCTAGTGGGATTTATTGTTATCACAAATTATTTCACAAAGTGGAGGTCATTTGCCATTGGCATGGTATCAGGAGGAATGGGTGCTGGCTCTCTTATATTCGGTCCATGTTTGGAACGTCTTATGTCCTCTCTTGGATGGAGATGGACGTTCCGTGTCGTAGCAGCCGTCTCATGTGTTACTGTGTTCCTCGTGTGTGTCTTTGAACCTAATGAAGTTCAAGCGGATGAACCGAACAGAAGATGTGACAGACAGAAATACAGACAACGAAGAAAGATCTTTTACTGTTCTGCATGGAAGAACTACAGATTCGTGTTGACAACAGCGGGCATATGTACTGTACTATTTGCGAAATTCATCCCCATGGTTCATTTGGTAAGGTTGTACTCAATATTCAAAATTTTCAATCCATATATTACAGTACACGTAGTCTAGTATCGTATCAACAGTATCATTACATCAAAACTGGATTAATGTTATGCGATCCTTTGTAGCCTTCCAGATTACGTCCTCCTTTCTTGGACTTGAAAAAATAAAACCTAGAAATTTACTAGTATTTTGAAAAGCCACTTGAAATTGTCACTTCACCGTTTTTTGCGCCGACTTCTTCAAATGAATGCATTTGGGGCAAGCAGTTTTTTTCTCTGTTGGATCTCAAATTGTCCTAAATTTGATGGTGAACACCTACTGAGCCAAGAAAATGATTTTCGGAAGTTCAAATTTGATTTAAGATTGTATTCTGAGCACTTTTACTTTGATTTCGGTCCAGTTTGCCACAAAAGTGTTGTTTTCAAAAGTTCCCTGCTTTTGGCGCCAAATGACTTGAAACTTCGATTTCAATTACTAGCTAGTAGTGTTGTTGGACAATGAGTCTGAAGCACTGAGGTTAAAATTGGTTTCATTAAGACCATTTTTAAAATATGCATCCATCGCTGTCGTTTAGTAGGGAAGAGTTGCCGTTTGAACCGTTTTCCCTTCCGTGGGAGAGGAAAAACGTGACGTTTGCGACATTTTCCCTTCCGTAGGCAGGAAAAAGATGCGTTTAAACTCTGTGGTAGCAGAAACCACCCCCCGTCCCCTCCCGTCTTGAACTTGGAAGGAAAAAGTAACAAGAGAACTTATTTATTTTGTTATGTAAGATTAGACTAAGAAACAGTGTTTTGAATAGTCACCTGAAGTAGTCACTTAAGCCGTTTTTTATACCGACCACTTTAATTTAACTGTGTCATTTTTGTGGATTTGTTGCCATTATTTTCAGGGGGTATTGTGTGGGCTGCATTAGCCGAGCACATTAACTGTTTAGTATGCAATTGAGCAACACTTTTAAAGACCATCCCCACTTTTATTCTGTTTACCGTGCTCGACTAACCAAAATCTTGAAGATTTGCGACAAAAAATAAAAGTAATAACAGCAAATAAATGAGAAAAAAGCCGTTTAGTATCAAAAGTTCATACGTTTCACAGAAATTATTCGTTGTTGTACGAAAGTGAGTTAATTTTATAACCTAGGATTAAGCGAACCTTTAAAGTATATTTCATTATCTAGGAAGACGAAGTCTAGTCTCTATAAAGTATTGTTGAAACACTCCAAAGAAACCCAGTTTAGTAACCCGAAATGTGAGCCCAAATCGGTTTAAAACGAGGTAAAATTAGTCCGAAACTAATCCTGAATACCTGGACCCTGGGGGGGAGGGGGGTAAACCCCATGTAATTGCTGCAGGGGTTTGTGCCAGATGTTCAGGGTACGAGAAAGTATCAAGAATATTCATTCCCAACCAAATTTTAGTCCAATACAGGGTACGGATACTGGTTTGGAGTATTCAAGCCAGTGGCACATGCCCACCCAAAATTCTACCCATCTCCCCCAGGGTTTTCGACAAGTGTTGACTTTTTGTTTAATATCACATCAATATTTAAATCTTTCCACCTATGAAAATCTGCTCCTTTTTAAACTGCTATAAATTCTGCTTTCAAAAACATTTGATCTAATATCGGTATTCAGTTTGGATAGAACAAGCACTCTTTGGTAGTTGTCATTCCAGAAACAGCGATCATGAAAGCTAGGAGGGTATGTCATGCTGTCCAATGATTGGACAGTGTGAACGGTCGGACATGCTCGGTCATGGTTTGCAAGACTCGGTCACGGTTGGCCAGACTCGGTCACGGTTGGCCAGACTCGGTCACGGTTGTCCAGGCTCGGTTAAGGTCGGCCAGGCTTGGTCACGGTTGGCCAGACTCGGTCATGGTTTGCCAGACTCGGTCTCGGTTTGCCAGACTCGGTCACGGTTGGCCAGACTCGGTCACGGTTGTCCAGGCTCGGTTAAGGCCGGTCAGGCTTGGTCTCGGTCATGGTTAGCCAGACTCGGTCACGCTTGGACAGACTCGGTCACGGTTGGCCAGACTCAGTTGAGG
The DNA here is from genome assembly GCA_025448195.2 of Parazoanthus atlanticus. Lineage (NCBI taxonomy): Eukaryota > Metazoa > Cnidaria > Anthozoa > Zoantharia > Parazoanthidae > Parazoanthus > Parazoanthus atlanticus. Next base: position 6,290 of record JAOEHT020232636.1, on the reverse strand, counting down.
TCGTTCAAGCGTGGTCACGGTCTGCAAACTGTTAGCCACAGTTGGTCAGTTGATTCAATATTAATTTTTAGCCGAACTTTACATTGGCAGACCGTCCAGAATACTTTTTCCAAATTTGGTTGAGCATGACCTATTGGCGTTTTTTTTCTATTGAATCGTCTGTTTGGAGCATATTTTAACTTCAGTGCCCTGTTAACAGTAACATAAAAATAACCTTAATTATTATCCAGCTTCAGTCCGCGGAGTACAAAAACCCATATTTAGGCCTGGAACGAGTACAAATATCCTACGATATTTGTACAGTTGAGGTTATTTTGTCTAGTTGTTCGATATGCACCGCTAGTCCACATGCATCACGCGCGCTTCTTTATGAGTTAAAGTGATAAAAAGAGAGAAAAAAAGTTGGATAATAAAGCTCTTATTAAACAGTTTAGTGTGTAGTATATGGGTGGATATTTTTACTCGTCTTTTGTTCTACATGACTCGTAAAAATATCCACCCATACTACACACTAAACTGTCTAATAAGATATATATATTTAGACCTCACTAACATAATCACTTCTGAATGCTTTATTTATCGGTTTTCTTCAGGCTCAATTTGCAATGGACGTAGGACTCTCAGCTGAAGGCGCTGCTAGGCTTTATTTGTTCTTGGGACTGGGTACATCAATCTCCCGTCCGGCAAGTGGCATGTTGTGTCAGCTCAAGAGCGTCAAAGCTTTGGTTGTGTTTCAAGTGTCCGCTTTTCTCTCAGGAATCATATATTTTCTTTTGCCAGTTTTGACAAGCTACCAACTTCTGGTGATGTTTTCAGTACTATTTGGTTTGCTGGACGGTATGTTCATGACCAGTATGAACATCGTGGCCCTTGGCATCTTTAAGAGTCCTGAAAAGGCAACCTCTGCATTTGGAATGCTGTTGATGTCCGTTTCTGTGTCCTTTGGAGTCGACCCACCTTTGGCAGGTATTTCATTTTAAAGTTTTATATATATATAAATTAGAATATTACTGTTTAACGTCCACAGAGCTCCATTTAATTCAGTTAACTCCTACATAAAGGTTATACAACGTACTATTGACTCTTTAGGACAACCAAGCTGTTTTTCATTTTCTCTTAAAGATCGATGTTTCAGTTTCTGTTCTTTTTTTCCTTGTGATTTGTGAATTAAAGCGATTCGCTTGCTGAACCATATCAGAGAGTAACTGACTCCGCAATATTTTCAAAGGTCACTGGAAAAAAGTGTTACAGTATGATGAACTTCCCTCACTTTTCACACACTTGAGAAAATAAAATAGCATTTCCTTGGCCCAAATAAAAATTCCCTGACAGTTCTCTGACCTCGAAATCTGTTTTTAAATCCAGTCAGACTGCACAGTTCATAACGTAGGCATATGCAGTGTCTGATGTTTCACAAGTACGGGAAACTTGTTGGTGCGTCAAAACCCAAACTATTGCTAATACTTTTGTTCTTTTTTCTTCAATTGTAATTGTGTAGGAGTTCTGTACAGCCTAATGAAATAGAAATATTTCCTTAATTTTTCACAGGACTGATGGCAGATGTGTATGGATCATTCAATCCAGCGTTTTACATGGCTGGTGCGAGTTGCACACTTGCTGCAGTAATGCTGTTTTTTATACCGTGCATAAAAGAGGAAGAACAAACCGGCAAACAACTCTTGAAATATGACGACCATCTCCTTGTGTATGAAAGGGAGACAGTACTGTAGTACAACACACTGCAATTACCAAAATAAGAAAAGAAACAGTTTTGCTATTTTTAACGTTAAAATATGCAATATATATATATAATACTGAGGTATAATTTAAGAGAACCAGCCACAGTATAATTTTGTGAATTGACCGAATAACAAATGCTAGTTAACTTGAAATGCTATAAAATAGAGCTTACTTGTAAAATGTGTTTTATTTTTTAAGCTTACACGAAGAAGTTCGTAGCTAGCCAAGAGAAAGCTAAATTTTTAAGAAGATGTTTATGCGGTTGGTGTCACTAAAATGAAGGTGTGTTTCCCAACATTGTGTATTTTCGCTCGCGCTACAACGCATTTAACATTCATAAACTCTGGTCAGCTAAAACCCTAATGCATGTTTTACAATATTAAAATTTTAAAAAACTAAAAATTAAATGCCTCGCATTGCCATACCTCACTCGTTCACTTGTATTCACCAAAAGTGGAGTCTGGCACTACAACAAAATTGTGTTACATTTCCAACCTTGTTTCCAGCGCCATCCGCGTGCCAAAGGCCCCAACGAATGACCCTTGTACATGCATAACTTTCAAGCTTTGTGATTTTTGTTCAAGAATTTGGCTCAAACATTTGGCAAGAGAAAAGACAAACAAAACAAAAAAAAACAAAACAAAAAAAAAGTAGGCTATATTAAAGTCATACTTGCGAAAGCACAGAAATTGTCAATAAATTAATTACATTTATTTGGCGATTTTTAGATGGAAGAGTGAAGTTGAAGCCCGAATGGGAATATTTTGAGAGCTGATTACATAATCGGTGTGTACATCTTGTTCGAACGGACTCGGCACTGACACAAACATCTGAGAAACTGCACACAAAAGAAAAAATATATACTCCTCATGGGCCAGACTATACTAAAAAGACAACAATTTCATTGAAATCGCAGACAGAGTGAGCAGTACAGCAGCAACGAATAATTTAGTCAAATGATAAAAACACAACGACAATACAAACAGAAGTTCAATTGGATTCATTCAATCGACAAATTCATCAAAAGCTAACCTCAAAATATACGCACAGCATGCAGCGGTTCCAAGCGTTCTCTTCTTTCACGGCAATATGACGGAAGTCTCTCCACGGTTACATTTTGTCTGCAGACGTGACTGCTAAGTCCGGAACAACAGTCGTATATAATATAGATTATGTCGTTAACAAAATACTAATGCACATGTGTAACGTCCGCCATATTGGATCTCAACAACAACACAACAAGTCTCGTATGTGGGACCAGTCCAGCTGGGGCCTGGTGCCCAGTTCAATACATAACATATCTCCCTTCTTTAAAAAGGGTCTCAGTGTCCTACGTGCACTAACTAGTCAAAACAGTGGATCAACGATGACAATATCGAAATTAGAGTAACAACAATCACTGGTCCAAGGTAACTGTTGTTCACTTAATTACTTGAGTACATGGTTCATCAATCGTGCAGGCATTTGTTTTTGCTTTTTCGGTCTATCGATGGGTCCTGGCAGTGCAGCGTCCGGGGGTGCATGTATAACCTGCTGTTCCTCAGCAGCTTCCTCATCAATTCCCCAGTCATCCATTTCATCTTCCCCTTCTGGGGCTGGGTTGTCGTCAGCTTTTATCAGGGAATTTGCTAGCTTTAGTTTGCTGGCATCGCGACATAATTCTCTACCATCCTGTATGCGTCATATACCGAGTAATGATATCTGAATTCCTGTCACCACATAAAATGCTGGCTCAAAAGCGGTAGTCCGCTTGTTGGATATCAGCAGTACAAAGTCACCCAGTTTAGATTTGTATTCTTTCACACTTCTTTCCTCATTCGTTCTTTGTACTGCTTATCGTGGTAGTCGATCAACTGGTCCTTTTTGCTTTGAGTTGTGCTGCTAGGTCTCTCGTGGTCCAGTCTCGACGGTGGGGGTCGGTCCAGCATAGACTCATACGGAGTTACTTCTGTCGCTGTAAGTGGGGTATCTCGGTAGGCCATGAGCATGTATTGCACTACCATTTGTCTTCCCAGTTTTCTCTTGCCTTGTAGATGGGCAGTTTGTTTAATTTTGTTTAGCAGTTGCATGAACCTTTCTGCTTCTCCATTGGCTCTTGGGTGTTCGGGTGTGAATCGATGGTGTACGAATCCCTCCTGTTCAGCAAAGTGTGAGAATTCGTTCTAACTAAAAGGTGGCCCATTGTCAGAATCGATGCGATGTGGAATGCCATGTTGACAAAACATTTGCTTCAGTTTGGCCTGGGTTAGCTGGATTGATGTCGAAGGGACGAGTTCAACCTCAGCGTATCTGGTTCCCTTGTCTACAGCTGCCAGGTTGTAATGTCCGTCTGGATAGGGCCCTCCAAAATTAATGGACATTTCTACCAATAGTTTGCTAGGGATGATGGATTTTTTAACTGATTGCACAGTGTGTTGTCTTGTAGTGACTTGACATTCGTAGCATTCCCCAATGAGCTCATCTATCATCGAGTTCATGGCTGCGGAGCAGTATTTGGCACGAAGCATTTGCATTGTCTTTGTCTTCACAAAGTTTCCCATTTCGTGAGCAATTTTAATCATTTTCTTTTGCAGTTCTTGGGGAGCGGAGGGGAGGGGGGGGAGGCTAATGCTTTGTAATTAGTCATAATTAATTGATATTTGGTTTATCATTAACATTTTACAATAGAAAACGTTTGTCGACACCACAGTTACTAGGCTTGACGAGTTTTCCGTATGAAATATGAGAGTTGCTTTTTGTTTGGAAGCCCAAACTAATCAGTGCAAAGCAAATAAGTTCATTGTGGATTTTGAGATAAAAATTCAATCTGTGTAACCTGCGTTTATTCTTTTAGTATTCGGCGATTCTATCAAATTGCAGCTATAGAAGTAAAAAATAGGTAAATCTCGTTTCCAATAATTCTCTGAACAAGGTTCAGTGAACTTGCTGCAAGTTTAATGTTCCTATATTTAATACAAAAATCGGAGGATAGTGAAACGCTAACAGGAAGACGAAGTTGTCACCTGAATAAACATGACAATTGGCAGCCCCACGCGCTCGACAATCACTACGAAATGGAAAAAAAAACAGCTTTTGCGGCGCGACGATGCCCGGGTCCATATCACTATACATATTAGCATGTCATTTTAGAATAAAACTTTGTGGTATCAACCTTTTTTGTAGCCGTTGATCTCCTACATGAATTTAGATTTTTATTGCTGCATTTTACACGTCACTTGATTATTAATTATCTGGTAAGTAGAGATCAGATCATTAGTGTATTATCCAGGCTCGTTTTTAAATATCCGATTCTCATTCTCATTTCATACGTTTCCTAAATCAAGATGAACCGATAAATTGGAGAGTAAATCGGTCCGATAAACGTTTTCCCAAGGAGTGCTACCAACAATTGACTATACAGATATGTGTCGCCCTGAAGGCATGGTTTTCGGGCCGATCTGGTCTGGAATGGGGTATACATTTTGTTGCCTGATTAGTTATGTAACTTTCGCAGAGATTCTGTGGATAATAAAGTTCTCTTTTAACTGCTTCGATATTTTGTAGGAATTCTTTAGTTTATTCTGAAATAGGGTATCTGATGTTTGGCTATGAACAACAAGACAAATGATTGGGCCTGTCACAGAGAGGAGATTTAGATTCATGGAACACGCGACCCCTGACACTCGCCCCTCCCCCTCCCCTCCTCGATACACACACAGAAACATACGAACGATTGAAATTGGTGTTTTTCCATCATACTTTGCTCGCCACAGTCTCTACAAAAATGACAGGAGTAGGGACTGGAGAAGAGAAAGTAGCAATATCGCTGCAAGATATAAGGTTATTTTCATTGTTTCATGTAGCATATTCGTCGCAAAAAAACTACTGATTTTTAAAAAAATCACCGAAATTTCGAAACGTTTAAAAAAGGACGTTTTGGTAAAAAAAAAAGGAGAAAAGGAGGGTTGGAATCTCTGCTGTCAGAAAGTAAAAATAACTTTGAACATGTCAGTTTTCAAACTCCTGGTTGTAAACTAAATACTGCTCCTTAATTGTGGTAATTTTCGTTATTTGGTCCAACTGCAGACTGTATTAGAAACAGTACTTGTAGGAACTTAATACAAATATAATGATGGCCATTGTAGATGTTCACAGCCTGACTAGTCGGTTACAAACAGCATTGTATTTTATGGAGCAAATAATCCGCTTGTACAACGTCAAACTGATTTTCCTTCATAAACTTTCTTTAAGAAATATTTTATAAAGATAAAACCTTTCTTGTTGAAGAAAATTAGACTTGTTTGCCACTGCTGCCAGACATCGTGACTGCGCAAGGTTACCCCCTTGGTGATTGATTACAATCCCAACTTACCGGAAGTTGGCCGTATTCTGCGGGACAATTTGCATATTCTCCACTCCACCCCTCTCTGCGGGACATTTTTCCGGATAGAAGCATTATTCCGGCATTTAAGCCTGGTTTCCATATAACCGCAACTGCCGTAAGCGAGCCCCCGGTAGCACTGCGGCAGTGACCGGGATGCTACCGTATACATACCGCCGGCACCCGCAGT
>JAOEHT020232541.1:0-10852 GCA_025448195.2 Parazoanthus atlanticus | reverse complement strand
GGGAGGGGGGGGATTTTGGGGAGCGGCCCGCCCTTTGCGGGTCGGCAATTTTGGATACACTATAAAAAGAAAAACACTGAATAAAACATCTATTGGAGCACAGATACTTTTTTCCATTAAATAGGGTTGCGGCCTTCCCTTTTTCAAACTTTTTTGGATCCGCCTCTTTAATTATCCATTTACTATTTCCAGTTCACTCAGCTTTTATTTCATTTTCAGAGAAACAAGCGCATATCTTCGTGAATTTTGCACCTTGCAGTTCTGTCTGTTACAAAGAGTAACGACCAAAGTAATCCATTTATTACAGTCAACTAGAGTGGCGTGAGAACCATACTCGGAAAGTATTTGATTGTGGCGAGGTTTTGGGCAAATCTTGCAAGACTTGTTAATACTTCCAGGTTGCGTATGTTGAGGAAGTCGGCAAGTCAGCGGCTCCCCTTCGTTCCAAAATCGTTCATTTGCTTCCAAACGCTCAAAATATAATGCCATGAAAGACGAAGTAGCCGCACCCTTTCAAAAATTGAAATAACGGGTCCAAAAGATGATTTAAAACTGTAAGTTAGAGGGGGTTTTTTATTTTCTTCGCCGAGAGATAGGCGAACATTGTCTGTATGTTTGAAATTTACAACGAAACACCTCTGATTACGGTTCCACGTCACTTCCGTTGACTATACAAACTGATAATGAGTTTAATTCGTTCTTCAGACCATGTTGGATACAGCTATTTGAAAGTAGGTTGACTTGTGAATAGCGCAATCACCCAGATCGCAAAACATGATGGGACTTCTAATTTCTCCAAATGATGAGCTGGTATTGGTCTAATTTATCAAAATTGCTTAGTTTTGTGCTTTTCTGGTACCATTTGGTTCGTATTCAGGTCAATGGATGACACGCTGGGTAAAATACAGGGCTCCCATAATTCCCTTCGTGCGTGGTTTTACCCTTTGCAGATGTCAACGTTTTTTGAAATAGCTGTATATCTGCCAACCACGAATACGACTGTTACAAATGTAGATCCCATTTTGTTTTTTAAATTTTGTTTTAGGTCAAATGTACACAATTTTCATTGACATTCCAAATTGTTGCAAGTCTGGGACCTCTAGGAATTGCAGACTTCGTTCTGTTTTTGAACGCTGGCGACCTATGATCGAGATTGAGTCGGGACTACAGAATGACGGAACTCCTGAAAAAATTGCTCTGTTATACAACGTCCGCCAAATGTAAAGCAAAGTAGTATCCATCTCGTCAGTAGTCAATATATGAATATGGCTAAACTTTTTTTTTTATCGCTGTTCATATTGTTTTTTGTTTGATTCTGTAATGCGTTGCTAATTCTTCTGGCGGTCGGGCGTGGCTTTCAAATGCCACAAGATGGTTAAGCCAGAAAGTTTGCACAACGTGTTTCTCCGCAAGGCTGGCGTTGTGTGCGTAGTGCGTCACAGTTGTAGTGACTGCTAGTCCGGAGGCTGTGTGTGAGCCGCGATAACTTATTCACCCCCCTCTCCCGTCCTGTATCATCGTCTAGTTTCTTGTATGCGCAGTGCATCACAATTGTAACGACTGCTAGTCCGGAGGCTGTGTGTGAGCCGCGAGAACCTATCAAGGGCCGATTTAGGGGAGTGGCGGACAGGCCCCGGGCCCCTCCTTTCGTCGGCAATTTTGGAAACATTTTAGAAAAACACTGTAAAAAACGTCTTTTGGAGCACCGATACTTTTTCGCCCCCCTTTTCAGAATTGCGGGTTCCGGCCCCCACTTTCCGATATTTCTGGATCCGCCCTTGCCTATTCACCCTCCTTTCCCGTTCTTTATCGTCTAGTTTCTTATGTAACAGCCGCAATAACTGCTAGTTCGGAGGCTGAGTCTGAGCTGGGAGAATCCCGAGTTGATCCTCCTCCTGTTTTGCATCGTCCTCTTGTTTCTTGTGTGCGGCCTCAAGCTGTGACCGCAGTCGTTTGATTTCCTTGTCTTTCTGGAATTACAGAGAACAGAAACAGCGGATGTTTAACAAGTGTCGCAATTAGATTAGTGCAGACTGCTAGTGTATGTATGTATGTATGTATGTATGTATGTATGTATGTATGTATGTATGTATGCATGTGTCTGTCTGTCTGTCTGTCTGTCTGTGTGTGCGCGCGCGTGCACACGTATGGGATGCGTATATGCGTGTGCGTATGGTGTATATTGTGCGTGAGAGTGTGGGTGTGTTTGTGTTTGTGCTGTATGTGAGACTACGGAAGCAAGTGAAGGTGGGAGTGGATTGGGTGTGCTTGTGTAATGATAACATGTAATATGTGTGTCTGTGTCAGTGTGTGCGCTTGCGACTGTAACGTGATTGGCTGTTCATATGAATACTTGTTGCGGACTTGCGGTTTACTTTTGTTTGTATATACTGTTGTCTGCGAGCTGTCATAAGAAAAATACATGAATTTGTTTGTATTCAGTCGCAGCTGTGTGGTGTTGTTTGACCTGGCTGCCTTGTATATTTTAGGTCTGGTTGGAGGTACACCCCCTGTCCTATCAGTCTGTTAAAGCACCCGACAGTTGTCATACTTCTTCTAACTTCTTCTTGTATTCCAAGACCTCCTGTGACATGTCCATTGTCATGGTCTGTGCGGCCCCGCCCAAACCGTACGAGGTAAAGGTTCTACCCATCTGCTCTCTGTCGTTTACCGTAGCCGAATTTCTCTTCATCTCCAAAACCTGACAAGAATGAAAACAGCACAAATAAGAAACGTAGGAGGGAAGGGGGAGGGGTCACGAATTGGACTACCAGTCACAGTTCTGGTTTCAGCATGTCACTTGGCGCGGAGATAAATGCTAGTTGCACTATTGGAGCAATCAGATAATGATAGGACTTCAAAAAACGAAAATTATGGCAATAATTTTACGATATTTGGCAAGGAAATGAACATCAATTCTAACTACTTCGTATCGGACAAACTTGGTTGAAATCTTGTTGAATTTCGTGACAACCCTAACTATTTCAAGTTAAGTAATACTGGTAGCGCGAAGCATACAATGAGAGCACATAGTAGTCGGGTTGTTGATGTTTAACAACTACGGTAGTTTTTTTCCCCTTTTCCTCTGATAAGAGCCACTACTCGCGACCCCTTTTGAAAGTATTTGGTATTAGCAAGATCATAGCTTTTTAGGTCCTGTCCACAGACAAAAGTTTTTATTTAAAAGCGTAAGTTCTTTTATTCATATGAAAACGCAAATCAAAAGTCAAGACATCTCTGGACCATTAGTTAGCACCCACACAAAAATAGCATTTGATCAGGGACCTTCATTACACAAGGCGTTAGCGTTTTCGAAAGTTCGTTTTCGCTGCCCACATGAGTACATGGAAACGATGTTTCAAAAGAGTTCCACTTTGGAAAGCCTTATTAACAGAGTTCCGTTTTCTGTGATATGTATCATGTCGTTTTCATCGTTTATGTGTAGATGGAAGGTCAACAAGTAAGAAAAACAGTCGAGTAGAATAGTGTCCTGTTGTGACATGTTGTGTGTCGTGTCGTGTCATGTCATGTCATGTCATGTTATCTCATGTCATGTTGTGTTGTGTGGTGTGGTGTGGTGTGCTGTTGTGTTGTGTTGTGTTGTGTTGTGTTGTGTTGTGTTGTGTTGTGTTGTGTTGTGTTGTGTTGTGTTATGTTTTGTTGTGTTTTGTATCGTGTCGTGTGTCATGTTGACTCGTGTCGTGTTGTGTCTTGTCGTGCCATATTGTGTCGTGAAGCGTCGTCTCACGGGTTCTATGCCTAGTTTATTGTAGTAACAGTCGAGGTACATGTCAGCCACATACTGAACTATGACAATTGACTCTTACCTTTGGTATAAAGACGAGACTGAGTGTAATGGATGTGCAGAAGATAATTGATATGGACACTATAGAGAACGAAGCATCGGGTTGATCCTTCATGGCGAACGAGATCGGGGCTCCTATTACACATAGGATGAACACGTTGTACACTGACATTCCTATATACCTTGACAGAGAAACGATATTGATCAGTGTTACGTACAAGGCTTTGGACATCTTATTTACCTTGGACAGAGAAAACTATACTAGTGTTAGGAAAACGCATGGCTTTGTACATCCTATATATCTTTGACAGAGAAAACTATATCAGTGTTAGGACCAGGCATGGTTTTGTACATCCTATATACCTTGGACAGAAAAAACGAAGTTAGTATTCGGAACATGCATGCCTTTGTACATCCTATATACCCTTGACAGAGAAAACGATATCAGTGTTAGGAATATGCATGGTTTTGTACATCCTATAAACCTTGGACAGAGAAAACGGTATCAATGTTAGGAATATGCATGGTTTTGTACATCCTATAAACCTTGGACAGAGAAAACGATATCATTGATAGTAACATGCATGCCTTTGTACATCCTGTAGTTTAAGCAAACTGAGCTTCAAAACATAGTAAACCTAACACAATTGGAACAGTTTTCTGTGACGCCACTGGTGAAAGAAGGAAAGGAGGCGTATAATTGATAGCTTACTTTGAATCATTCAGCGCTGATATTGTGACATTTCGTGTCTCCCAGGCCAAGAACGCTCCGAACAACAGCAGCAGACCCTTGTAGCCGAACAAGATCCCAACCCAGCGATACGTATACATGGATTCGCACTGCTCCAGTTGGTTCACAAGCGTCGCGTCCAGGCTGATACTCAAACTCTGCAGTTGATAACACACAAAATACAATGAGGGAAAAATTTATCAATAATTATATTTTCTTTAATTTACCCGTACGTTTGACCTTAAACTTTCTCTATGCAAAACTAACTGGGGACAACAACTTTCTTCTTATCTCTTTATCGCAGACTGGAACCGTCTCCATTTACCTTTCCGACAGTCAATTTATTGCTTCTCTTCAGTTTAGAACAAAGTTTTGGAACTTTGTTAACTTTTAATGCTTAGATGCATCTTATATTCCACTGTAATTTGTAGCTAGTTCTCTATACATTTATATTTTATAGTTAAAATCATTATAGATGTAATTTTTGTTTAGGGCTCCATGAAAATCACTTTTGGTGACTGGAGCATTCCTCATTAAATATATTATTTTCTATTATTATTATTATTATTACCACTTATATTCTCCGTTAATCTAAGATTTCACATGTAAAATTGTGGATAATATTGCATATTTGGAATAATTGAACCTTGAAGCATGTAGCTCTTACCTTGCTGTCTCTCATGACTCGTTGCAGTGGATCAATGAGTTGCCAAGCGATGAGACAGACCAGGTCCACTGCTAGGAGGACCAGCACCACACCGAACAGATGGTGGTCCTTCACTACCTGTTAAATACGCCTCAGGTTTAACATTGAAAACCTAAGCTATGTTTGGGTGAACCATATGATATGGTGATCCTTCACTACCTGTCAAATACGCCTCAGGTTTAACATTGGAAAACCCGAGCTATGTTTGGATGAACCATATATATTATATGGCGGTCTTTCACCACCTTCAAATACGCCTCAGGTTTAACATTGGAAAACCTAAGCTATGTTTGGGTGAACCGTATGATATGGTGGTCTTTCACCACCTGTTAAATACGCACGCCGCAGGTTTAACATTAAAAACTTAAGCTATTGTGGGGTGAACCATATGATAAGAAAGGCATATCACAAAAAGTCAGGCCACGTTTTATGTTTTAATGAAAATGCAACCCTTAAAGCTTCATTTGACGTTTAGTGAATTTATAAAAAAATTACAAAGTTTTGGCCTTGTGGCAAAACTTGCCATATAGTTTTATAGTTAATAACCTTAAGTAACAAACTGTCTTGTCATACTAACTTTCTAGATTCTTCTCAATGTCCTGTAGGAAAATTCAATATTTGCTCTCTAGTTTTCGAACAACTGCTTCTGCTCTGCAAGCCAGGCCAGAAAACTAGACAGCCAGTGCAACACCCTACTCCTTTCGAGGCGTGGGAAATTGTCATCAATTAAGTGCTCCATTCCACTCAGGACATAAAGATTTGAAATCTTTCTTCCCATCCTTCTTTCGGTAAATATAGCCTGTTTTCTGGGAATGTACTGTTCCCATCTTGTGAAATAAGGCACCATTCACCAAAACGTGCCCCAACCCATCCCAAAAGTAGAAGACTACTCGCCTTCCAGCTTAACTTTCGGTTTGTAAATGTAACATGTGCTCTCCACGTTCTGGAGAGTATGGCACTGTACGTTACACAGGGCACCACCATCCCACCCCAGACGTAGAAAATTGCTTACCTTCCGTCTTAACTTCCTGTTAGTAAAAATGACATGTACTCGCCACGTCTTGGAAAACATCGCTCCGTACGCCAGGCTGAAGCCAATCGTCAGAAACCAGGCTCGGCTCTGTGTTACATAGCGGAACAAATTAACAACAACAATAACAGCCATTAAGTAAAATGAAAGCATGCATTACACAGGAAGAATCCTACAGCAGCTGCTCATCAGTGTGCACAGCACTGTTCCTGTGAAAATGAGCACAGGGCTGTGACAGCGATAATGAGCGACATCGATGCAACAGTAATGTTATTAATAGTGCAGTAACAGTGATGCAAGTGCTAGTACTGTTACAGTAATGACAGTGATGTGAACTGATAGCGCTGTCAGTTCACATTGCAGTTACAGCGCTATCAGTTTACATCGCTGTCACAGCGCAACGAACATCGCTATCGCAACGCAGTCACTTCCATTGCTGTCACATCACTGCCGATACCATCACTGTCACAACGATTTCAGTGTTACTGCTGTTACAGCGCTGTAATTGCCATCGCTGTAATAGTGTCATCACTGTCACACTGCTGTCACATCACTGTTATTAAAAACTATCGCTGCCACAACAGTGTCAACATCACTGTGGCAGTAATGTCATCAATTAGCGCTGTTACACCGCTGTTAGATTCTAGCTGTGTAATAGTTAACGATTTATTATAAGCCCGTACGTCATGGTCGACAACCCTTACAATAACATTTCTATTTAACCCATTTGTTACAAGTTTGGGAAAGATTGCAACTAATCATAGAAATTACAAATAGATATAACTACAGGAAGATCATAAGAATCCATAAGGCTTATCAAGGTTGGACTTCCTGAGTTTACAAATATAACTAATCAACAATTTAACTTGGTCGGTAAGACACATACTCAACACACACAGAAACACTAGCACATGTAGAAGCTTAATAAAAGTTTAGAATAAGGAAAAGGAAGAGTAACGATATTTATGGTAACTAACCCAACATCTCCTGGAAACACGCTGCCTCAGTTATCTAATAACTGTTAATTACTACAATGTTTCAAATATATCGTATTATTTGCATTTTGTAGAATACTCTGAGGAGGACTCTGACTTTTCATAAATAGTCACATACCACGCAGACGATCTCGAATCCCTCGGACACAATATTCCCATCCATACCAAAGAGAAGTACGGAGGTGTAGTTGAGGATGCAGCCAACAATAATAACATTGTTTAGCTTAGGGCTTGACATCTTGATAAACCTGTGAGGACGCATGTACAATAATAATAATAATAATAATAGTAATAACAATAATGATGATATTGATAATGAAAATGATAATAAAGTTCAAAGAAGAAAGCATATTTGCCGCATACAACCATTCCCTAACAGTCTTTGTATATACAATGGGATAATCCGTGACTTTACCTGACCTTTTTATCCACAAAATTGGCCAAATTATGGTTATTTATCTTCAGTGAGCTTTCTGTAGAGTGGATTCAGTAATTTGTGACCTTTTTGTAGGATATTTTAGCTGATTTTTCTACCGAATCAGCTAATTGATGACCTTACCTGACCTTTCTGTAGGCCGTGTTAAACCAGAGGAAGAAGACAGAGCAGGCGATTCCAACGACGGAGAGAACGCTCATAAATATGAATAGTCCCAACGAGATGGACATCAGTTGGTAAACGCGCCTGACGCGGTCAGCGGGTGGAGCTCCGCCTGTTTGACGTGACATTTGTATTGTTAAAAAAAAAGTGGTAGTAGAAGAACAGGGAAAAACAAGAGAAACAAGAAGAACGAGAACACTTAAGAGTTAAGAAGAACAAGAACAAGATGAACGGAAAAAGAAGAAAGAAGAGTAGGAGGAGAAGAAGAACGAAATTTTAGGAGCAAAAAGAACAGTCTCAGTGCTCATATGACAATAATAAGTTAAAATATGTTAACGAGATCGAGGTAGACGTTGAAACGGCAAATGAAAACAAATCACCTTCAATATCATTTCATTCGCAACAAAACCAGCGTTATTAACATTAGATAAGATCGAGGATCGCAAATATAATACATGAGATTTCAGTTTATTATTACAAGAATCAAATGTGTGTTTAATCTCATCCCTAGCAAAATATTACTTACCTGCCCAGACAATCTTGTGCCGGTATCCAGTCCAGTTAATAGCATCCTTGTGATTCTCATATAGACCAACTATTCGCTTCTTGCCATCTGCAGAAACAATATACAGATGTAACTGGTGCTATACAACAAAAACTGAACTAAATCATTCAGCGACCTCTTGCTTTTGATCATTAGAAGAAGAAAGATTATCTCTAAGTCATTTATACAGATATATGTTAACTTCTCATGAACTTTCCATTTATTAAGTTAAGAACTAAGAACCGAAAGGATGAGAAATTAAATGAGCCATCCCTGACAATTATATTATCATTATCATCATCATCGAATTTTATCATTATGTTTAAATATATGCTTATTATTATTATTACTATTATTATTATTATTATTATTATTATTATCATCATTAGTGTTATTTGTTTGTACTTCAAAATATGTGCTACATCACGTTTAGACGTGTAGTTCATGACATAACACGAGTGTTTTCTCAGCATAACTTCTTTTGTGACCTTTTACTTTACTTCGGGTGTATTTTCTTTAAAGTTTTCCAAAAATTAGCTTGAATACCAACCCAACAATTGGAGAAACTCGGTGTCTCCAACTCGATCTCCCTTCTCTGTGAAACTCACTGGACCCTGCAACAAGAACATTAAAACTGTCATTGTCTTGCGTTTCTATCGAGTAAACAGTTATTTCCACAAGCAACTGACTGTAGGTGGAGATGGGTGGTTGAAGAGGAAGGGAAAGCGGGGGAGGAGTGGGGATGGCGCACTGTTAATAATCTTCAATTGACAAAACTGCTAGTGTACAATCGCAACAGCTCAGCCAGAATTACTGACTTAAACGTCCATACTTTGCGCGCATCTCGTTAAAAAGTTTTGGTAGGTAGAGATTGTCATCTAAAATCGAAGTTCACCACCAGCTGGCGAAGAGTGTTGATTATTCTAAATGACCTTTAACTATTAATTATTAATGTTGGACTACAGCGAAATATCTATATAGTTTCGACTGACTTGTTTGAAACAAAAAAAAATATGCGCTTTGAACTCTTATTAAGAGGCGCTATTACTTACTCGCCTGTCTAGTACTGAAAAAGATGAACAGTAAGGCAAAGCGGAGAAAACTCACAGTTATTCCGAAAAATCTTGTCTCGTTCAACGCTTTTAAAACGAGATCTATTGTTATTTTATTTCCATACGGGACTTTATCAAGTAGAACATGCGCAGGAAGCCGAGATATTGTCTTGTTCAGTGCAATAGCCATTGTCCAGACCGCGTCGTATGTGTAACCGCTGTGCTGATCGCGGGCTGCCATTGGAACTCTTCTGTTGTATTCTTTGTAGAACTCGGCAATTTTCTGAAAGATTAAACGAAACATTACTCATTACTTTAATGTTTCTACGCGTGGTGTGATTTATTGGCACCTATCACAGTTGCTAGGTAACCATAGTATAATGTATGCACCCACCTTTCCAGACACCATAGTATAGTTCAAAGGGGCATGCCATAAGTTGTTGGTTGCTAGGTAACCGTTGGCTGCCTCCAACATCTGGCTGGGTGTACAGTTGACTCTGGGATCAGCATAGTTCCACCACTCCTCCTCCATGTAACCCAACACTATCCACACGTAGCGAGGACCGTACATCTTCAGCTTGTACGCCTGCGGCACAGGAACAAACTTAAGCTTACATTACTTTATTATAGGAAATTAACGCTCGTGTTAAATAACGTATTTGAAATTTACTCGACTTAAATTAACGCGATTTGAAGGGAAATTTGCTTCCCAATAAAGGAAATTAACGCGAAAGAGGGGGTACAATTTCAAAATGAGGGAAATTAATGCGTCTGCTACACCAAAAAAATCCAGAATTTGTCGAGAACAGGAACAATTTTATTTTAGCATTAACTGTAAAACTCCAAAATAATGGTAATTAAGGTCGCGAAAATTAACGCGCTACTTAATTAACAGCGCGGAAGTTAACGTTAACATAATTTAACGCGAATATTTGAAATTCGCGTTAATTTCCTGAAGCGTTAAATTCCTATAATAAGGTACTTGCAAAACATTTTGTACGTTAAAATTTCGAACGTTCTATTTCGAGCGGTACATTTTCGGACACTTTTCCTCTCATTTCGGACCGAAATTTCGGACACTTTGCTGAAATTTTATTAAAGTAAATTTACGTCTATTAAACATGAATTAAACTGAAGCAAGATCTGTGACACTGATAGTGTTACTGCACCCTAAGGTTAGAGATACACCAACGAGAAAATAGCAGAAATTCATAAAGCTGGGCTTGGATTGAAGAAAACTACTGCAAAATGGAATGTATTCATGGTTTTGTCTTTCACGTAAAAAACCCCAAATATTTTCCTTTACAGTGATAAGAATTATAACATCTGAGCAAAGCTTAATCGGAAATTTAGCTAGATCATGTAGGTAATTTTGGCCTTGGATACGTGATG